>OMKY01090767.1:0-10775 GCA_900302395.1 Bregmaceros cantori | reverse complement strand
ACGTTCACTTCGTTTGTCGTTTGTTTGTCCACAAGATGGAGCCCCAGGTGCATGAGGCTTGATGACTGACAGTGAAAGTTGATGGAAAGACAACATAGGGCATGTTAAAATACATAGAGAAGGGGGAAAAATTGACCAGTTTTGTGGATTTCATAATGTTCCATTTCTGTTCCGGAAGACTTGAAGAAATCTTTTTCGTTTCTGTTTCCACTCCTCGTAAAATTCCGCAAAATTCTGTTTGTTTTCGATTTCCCTTTTCGTTCCTTGAACCGGTTCGGAGCCTTTCCCAGAACGCAGGGAAAGACATAAGAACACAAGCCACAAGCAGCCTTCGTGCTGGCAATAATGCAGTTTTAGTCTAGCAATTAGTTGCCTAACTGTCCTTGCTAGCTCACGTCTATTGTGCGCATATTTTCTAGTGTGTGTGTGTGTTTGTGTGTGTGTGTGTGTAGGGGAATGTGTGTATCTCAATAGTGTCAACATCTCAGCGTGAGACCGGTAGCACTGCCCACTGAGTCGTGTTGTTATGCAACGCTGCATCTCTCTACCTCTCTCTCTGTCTCCCTCTCTCTCTATCTATCTCTCTATCTCTGTCTCTCTCTGTCTCTCTCTCTCTTTGTCTTTCTCTATACTCATTACCAGATACTGATTCTCCTCCTTGCCCCAGCCACATTACTACATTTATTATGATGTTCAAGTAAATGACTGACAAAAAACTCCTGCCAGGGTTTTCAACTCATCAGGTGATTGGCCTGACTGAGGAGTTGCGCTAATTAAAGCCAGCTGACTTCGTAAATGATTAAAACAAAAAAGAAACAAAATGGAAAAGATAAAACCGGGGGGAAATGTGATTGGGAAAGTCTGGGGGAACACCTGTACACCTGGAATGAAAGACGGGTTTTGCGATGTACTTTAAAGCTCTCAAGAGAAGGAGATTTCAGGTAGGGAGTACCAGAGAATCAGATACTGAAATAAATGGAACAGACGTGACAGGTTGATCAAGAAGTCAGGCTCCATACTAGGCAGGTGCCCTGACACGGCCTGATACAATGGTTGCTGAGAGTCTGCGAGTCGGTCCACGTTTTGGTTCTACCTGTACACTATGAACAGGTGTCATTGATTAGCAGACCAACCTGACCAAAGGAGTAGCTGGGATTGTGCCTGGTTACAATGCACCGATACAGATGAAACATGACTCAGGAATTTCAGGAATTGGATTTGCCATCTTTGTCTATCTATTATACTTGCATCTTTGTGCAATACAGACTTAGACTTCACCTGAAAAAAAGCAGAGATGGCAAAAGGAGCCAGATTTCGTACTCGAGTAAGAGTAAAATACATTAGTAAAATAAACCAGGGCTCCGAACCGGTTCAAGGAACGAAAACCAAAAAAAAAAACCCCGGAAATGTACTGAATTTTACGAGGAGCGGAAACAGAAACGAAAAAAGATTTCTTCAACTGTTCCGGAACAGAAACGGAACATTATGAAATCCACAAAACCGGTTAAAAACATGTTTTTTTTTCTGTTCTCTATATATTTTAACATATCCTATGTCTAGACTATTTCTCATCAAGCCCCATGTATCTGGGGCTCCATCTTCATCGACAGATGAGGACGCGAATGTAATGCTGTTTTAAACCCGGTTTTCACGTTAATACAGTTGCACTGAAGTTTCAAAGTCCACCAAATATATTTTGTATGAACTACATAAAAATGTAATATTTCACAAAATTAGGAAATTTAAGAACGAACGAAATGTTCGGTGAAACGGTACCGAGAACAAAAACGTTAAAGATAGGCATGGCTGAACTGTTCAGAATGAAACGTTTGAAAAATAATTTTGTTTTCAAGCCCTGAAATAAACTAAACAACTTGAGTAAGACTACTAAGTACCGATAAAAATGCCTACTTGAGTAAAGAGAACAGGCTGAGAAATGTACTCAAAAAGTATTTTTGAAAGTATTAAGTACAGCTCTAAAATGTACTCAAAAGTATTTTTTAAGTACAAAGTACTAACAATAGAATTGTATGTAAATAGCATTTTCTCAATGTTATTGTTTGAATAAATTACTAGCAACCTAGCCTAATTTAGCTTATATCTCAGGACTAAATGAAAACTACTTATTAACTTAATAACTGGGACTGTACTCGGCCCATCAGCGCCTATTCCTCACTGAAATTATACATCTTAAAAAAAAAAAGAAAAAGTAACGAGCCTGTTTTGGTAAAAGTAAGGAGTAGAAGATCAGATATTGTTGTTAAGATGTACTTAGTACAAATAAAAAGGAGTCACAGAAAAAAGTACTTCTAAAAGTACTGATAATTGAACATTTTACTTAAGTACAGTACTTAAGTATTTGTAATCCGTTACTTGCCATCTCTGAAAACCAGCAAGTGTAACTTCTGACCAGAGTTGTAGTACAATCCTGCTGAGAGCAGTAAGAGCTCGCCCGGTCTGCAGGTGTGTCAGGGTGTGTGGGTGTGTTTAGTCTGTGCTGGCCACAGCTGGGCGGCTGCACACTGGACCACACACTGTCACGGTGGTCCCGGCTAGGTCCACGGTCCCTCAGCAGGGCTGTGGTCCATCAGACCATCATTTTAAGATTACAAGGATACTCCTGCTGTTAGAACAGACAAGGGCAAGGTAAGGACATATGAGGCACCTAACGTGCCCCTATTCATGTTAATCGCCTTTCTCCTCCCTTTGTCGCAAAGTCTACCCCCCAATCTCTTCAACTTGCTATATAATAGATGGAAAGATGAAACACGGTGCTGACGCTGGGAAAAAAACAACTTAAAAAATTAAATAGCATTGGTGGGGGGGGGGGGCATTGTGGCCGAGCGGGTAGAGAGCGCGTCCCGCAGACCATTGGTCAAGCAGTGCCGCAGGTTCAAATCCTCTGTCCGGCTTTTCTGCAATGTCTCCCCCCCCCACTCTTCATCCCAATTTCCGATTTAATCCTGTCACAATCTCTCAATAAAGAATGAAAAACCCAAAAAATAAATTACAAATAAACAGGGCTCCGAACCGGTTCAAGGAACGAAAACGAAAACCGGAAACGAACGGAAATAATATAATATAAGGAACTTTAAGAACGAACAGAATTTTTGTGTTCCGAACCGGTTCAGGACCGATATTTTGGTGGCGGAACAGTTCCGAGAACGAAAACGTTAAACAGAGACCTGCCTGAACCGTTCGGAACGGAACATTTCAAAAATAATTCAGTTTTCAAGCCCTGCAAATAAATAAATAAATGAAATAGCATACCATATTTGCATAGTTTTAAAATAGTTACTAATACTACTTTATAATTCTGCACCCTGTGGACTGATACCCCAGCTCTCTGCACAGACACACACGCTGGTATGTTGTGGTATTTCTGGCTGTGAAGTAGGCTGCTAGTCAGGGGAGTTTCTCTGTTCCACGATAGGCTTGATCATCCTGCTAACCTAGATCACACAGAGGCCCTGACTGAGTCAGCATTGGGTTACACGTGCACAAGCCGACACACACAGGGATGGACACACACAGATCTGCACGTCTGTCTAGGGCTGTGTCCAATCAGGGCCTTGAACCAGTTCAAGGAACGAAAACGAAAACCAGGAACTTTTTTTTTTCCAGGGAACAAAAACGAAACCAGAAACATTATTATTTTTTATTTTATTTCTGGAACAGGAACAGTTATTTAAAATAATGGTAACTGGTTAATACTGGTTTTATTTTGTTCCTCAAAGGAGTGCACTTTGGGATAACTCCAAAAATAAAGTAAGAGTATTTATAATTGTCTCGGGACTGTCGTTGCGGTTAGCTGTAGAGCGCTACCAGCGGGCAGCAGCGGGTCTCTGTAGCGAGTCGCTGTGGGTTCACCCCGGCATATATTATATAGCATTAAACAGCTGACAGGAACGAAATGAACCGTTCCGGGAACAATATTTTTTTGTTCTAACCGGTTCGGGAACGTCAATTTATTAGTGGAACTCATAGCCGGAAACGTTATAATTTTGTTTATGTTCAAAACGAACCGATTGGGAAAAATGATCGGCTCAAAGCACTGGTTCCAATGTGCGTACTTCACCAAGTGCACTCCATTCTCTGCACTAGACCAGCTATGCGTCGTCCACACATCAACGCGTCGTCCACACATCACACATCGTTAAGACGCCTGCATTGCAATGCAAAGCATCTAACGATGTGCAAGCTGCAGTACTCCTGCCACAAGAGGGGAGTAAAGCATCTTATAAGCCCAAGGTTTTTGAATAAATAAAACATTGACCCTGATGGCGTCAATTGTCATTAATAGATTTGTTCACCAATTTAAAGATATAGTATGCAGTTTTTCACAGTATTCCAAATGCTGCTACTGTTATTGTGTGTTTCAATTAATTATTTTACAAAGATGACATGAAATATATGGTAATTCTGCCTACATATCATCACTGATTAATGTTTCAAATTGATGATTGCCGTCAGCTCCAGATGACGATGGAAAGTTCATAGACGATCACTCCACAGCAACAAGTGCCTCCCAGTGTAAAGTTCAGGGATTGACATTGACTGAATCTTGCAGGTGCATAAATAGAGTTGAGGGGAGGATTGGAGTACTGTGCCTTCACCACCAGGGACACTCTGCTGCAGAGAAGGGGGAAGAGCAGAAATGACCACGGGCTACAGAGAGTAGTGAAGTAGAACTCTATACTGCTTACTTGCAGGGAAACATAAGTGGGGAGGTTTACGTTACGGTGAGTGCTGACGGGACACTCCCACCGACGGGACGCTGCAGCTCTGTGTTCCCCAGTGACAACAGATAAGTTGGGCTGTTTCAGGTCTCTGGTAGAGAGGTAAAAAGCAGGGCTTGAAAATGAAATTATTTTTAAAACGTTCCGTTCCAAACGGTTCAGGCAGGCGTATGTTTTACCTCCTCCTCATATTGTGCAAAGTTAAGTTTAGCTATTGTTCATGCAAATATATTTGGTGGACTTTCAAACTTCAGTGCAACTGTAATAACGTGTAACCGGGTTTAAAACACCATTACATTCACTTCCTCGTCTGTCCACAAGAAGGAGCCCCAGATGCATGGGGCTTGATGACTGACAGTGAAAGTTGGATGGATGCACAACCGGAAATAGTCTCTCATACATAGGATATGTTAGAATATATAGAGGAAAAAGAACGATTTTAACCGGTTTTGTGGATTTCATAATGTTCCATTTCTGTTCCGGAACAGTTGAAGAAATCTTTTTTCGTTTTCCGTTTCCGCTCCTCATAAAATTCTGCAAAATTCGGTTATTTTTTGGTTTTTGTTCGTTTAACCGGTTCGGAGCCCTGGTAAAAAGGTGAAAAAAGTTGCCAAATGGATCTTTAAAAGTGTGTATGTGTGTGTGTGCAGCCCCTCCCATCTTCATCAAGGTGCCCCCCTCTTACGTGGAGGTGTTCCTTGGGGATCCACTGACTCTGAGTTGCGGAGCGCACGGAAATCCCCGCCCTGCCGTCTCCTGGACCAAAGACCACTCAGTCATTACTCAGCGCGAAGCCATCAAGGTAATTTTACAACTTAGTGGAATATTATGAACCACGTTCACGCCAACAAAAATGGTTGTGCTTCTGGGTCACTCCCGCAATGCTCTGATCCACTGATTCATCCTAAAATACTACTATGAAATGGTGTCTGAAAATAAAATCCAGATTTTAGTCTCTCTGACTTGACAAAGAATCAGTGTCGCTGTTTGAAATACATACAGAGAAGTCAACCTTGACCTTGCCAGCTGTTGTGAGATCGATTCCCGCCTCCGGCATAAGTATGCTGCAGGTCTCACCCCCCTCCCACTTCACACTAAGGGTGCCTTTCCATCGGAATTTGTTGCCGCTTGTCACGGGTGGCGAACATCCCGAAAATACCATGTAAGTGGATGGGAAGAGATCTCTTCAACCCAGTTTCCGACTAATCCTATCCAATAAAGATGGAAAAATGGCGCTGACGCCCGAAAAAATAACTTGGAAAAAAAAAAAAATGGTGCTTGCGCCCAAAAAATAACTCACAGAAAAAAAAAAGAACAAGAATGAAGTGCCGACAGCAGATCTTCAGAGCTTCTGCTTCTAAGGGGACCTGCTCTCTCTCTCTCTCTAACCTTTACTCCGCTTCAAGCACAATGACTTACACTGTCGCCTCGGTCCTCGCAGACACTCGGGCCGTATGGCGGCGAGCCAGGGGGATCTGTTACGTCTGAACCAGAAAAGTCTTTCATCTTTTTTTTCCTTCCTGCCTCTTCCTCGCACACACCTGATGGGGATCAGATACGTGTGTTAGAGAGAGAAACACACATTCACCTCGTCCCCTAAATCCATGCACCTGTCCATCCTCACCTTCTCCCAAAGGCACACACCTGACCCTATGGAGATACTAGAGAGGAAACTAAGAATAGTTAAAAAAAATTGTGCCTCCGTGCCTACTTCCGGGTTGGTATGGGCCTCAGGCTGGCAGAGCCTAGTCCTAGAAAACCGAGGCCTATGGGAATTCTAATACAAATATTCCAATCTTAGCAGCGTTTTTTTAAAACCTATTTAAAGATCTTTCCTAATTGATTGATTTTTAATGTTTATTGCCAGGATAATTATCAGTTAATTGTGTGAGGGGGGGTCATAATTTCACAAACGCGTTAGGCGTAAATATTTTTTATTTCAGCTCCCATTCATTCTGACTCTGTAGTTGGTGCCCCCTAGCGGACATATACTTTAGCTCTCTCATATACTTTAGCTCTCTCTATCTCTCCTTGTCCCGGATATACGGGTACTTTCAACAATGGCAGCTCGCAGTCCGCGGCACAACCCGAGTTTGATGAAAGCAATGGGATGACGTCACACACGCTGCGTCTACTTTATATACAGTCTATGGTGTGAAGCAAATTTCCCAAAGACATTGAGACTGATCACATGTGTTATCAGCAATGCAGCTACAGAGGACTATTTGTAATGAAACATCTCTCATATGACAAGATGATAGTGTTGTTATTGAACTGATGTTGAATTTCAGTGCCAGTGTGGCTAACAGACAAGATGTTATGGTCTTGTGTGCTGTATAGTGCGCCGCCAAATCACTGTTGTTATCAGTGTGTCTTTTATAAAAAACAGATGCAAATTGCATTCCTGTTAGACGTGTCTGTGTTTGCGTCCACAGGTGCTGAATGGCTCGCTGTTCGTCAGCTCGGCCACCAGGGGCTCGGCCGGGCGCTACACCTGTCTGGTGTCCAACACCGAGGGCAACCTGACTCACTCGTTCACAGTCAGGGTGAAAGGTCAGACCCTCACTACTTCACCCTCGCTCACTCGTGAGGAATGTCAACACAAACCACTAGGGGGTTTACGCTCCAAGAAAGAGGCCGTCGAGCCCTGGACAAAACGCTTGTGTCAATAATAATTATAACTAGAAGCACTCCGAGATTGCAAATCTGCACCTAAATCTAACCCCTAAACCTAGTCTAACTAATCTAAAAAAAACGAAAATACAACAAAAAACGCTGGTTGAAAAAAAGACACAAAGAAGTGCTCGCGACGAGATTCGAACTCGGGACGTTGTCTTTAAAGTCGGGTATGTTACTGCGGTGCTATACACACTGATGCTAAGGAGCGTGGGAGCCAGGGCTCCGAACCGGTTCAAGGAACGAAAACCGGAAACGAACGGAAATTTATGGAATTTTACAAGGAGCGGAAACGGAAACGAAAAAAGATGTATTCAAATGTTCCGGAACAGAAACGGAACATTATGAAATCCACAAAACCGGTTAAAAACGTTTTTTTCTGTTCTCTATATATTTGAACATATCCTATGTCTGGGAGACTATTTCCAATTGTGCATCCATCAAAATTTCACTGTCAGTCATCAAGCCCCATGCATCTGGGGCTCCATCTTGTGGACAGACGAGGTAGCGAATGTAATGGCGTTAATACAGTTACGCTGAAGTCCACCAAATATATTTTGTATAAACTATATCTAAACTCAAACTATAAGGAACTTTAAGAACGAACGAAATTTTTGTGTTCCGAACCGATATTTTGGTGACGGAACGGTTCCGAGAACGAAAACGCTAAACAGACACCTGCCTGAACCGTTCGGAACGGAACGTTTCAAAAATAATTCCGTTTTCAAGCCCTGCTCTCCGCCCCGAACCCCCGTCCAACTACCTTCACCTCGTTCACCTCAATGGTCGCATGTCGCAGCATGCGTCCGGCGTGCGGACTGTAACCTTCCGGAAGCTGCAACGAGGATAAATCATTCATACAAAACTTTTGGTCTGCTGAAATATTGATGACCGGCCACTCCCCTCGGCTGCCAGCCCGGGAAAGATGGCGGGAGAAAATGATGAGCTAGATATATTAAGGGGAGAGTTGAGAGAGAGAGAGAAATGCATGGAGATAAAAGAAGACAGACTCATGAATCTTTTTTTCCCCATTCGTATTCATTCTTTTATTCATAGATTTATTTAGTGCCACTGCCGAGGGGGTTGTGCAAATTGATTGAACGGAGTAAACTGATTACATTTTGGTTGCAGGTTTTTTTTTAAATATAACCTGTGTTTTTTTATTGCAATTGCTATATTGACAGGAAACTAAGAATGGGAATTTGTAGAGCAGCTGTGAAAGCTAGGCTGTGGTTTGACATTAGGAAATGGGGAGAGGTGCAGCCAGCTGATGTGATTGGACAAATGTATTACCCACAGTCCATTGCTCTATTCTGATTGGTTGAGAGTTTCTCTCCCTCTTTGTGTGTTGATCGAAGGTATAAAACATTCTGTGTTCTGTGAAATAAACTGGAGATTTAGCGCTTTACATTGGAGTCGGTGTGCTTGTTGTTGTATTCTCATACTCCCCTTGTTTTGAGAGAAAAGGTTTAAGTTATAGCTGGATTCATTCGAGCCATACTCAACAATAACTTTTACCACAGGATTCAGTCTAGGGCCTAACCTATTATGTGGCTGATTATGTCGGCCGAATTTAGGAACCGATAATTGTTTACCTTGTGGCACAGTGGGGCTGCTTCTGCCGCTGCTGCATTGCTCTAAACCTGCCCACACCTCCCCAAGACAGCAAAATCCCCCCCCCGCCCTCAGGAGCTCCATCCTGCACACAGAAATTCATTTCAACCTGGGCTTTCATCCTTTTTTTCCCTCTAATGAGTTAAAATACCTTCGAAAGTGAGTTGGAGTTGTATCCATTAGATTGAAGTTTATATTTTTAGCGAGAAGTGGTTGAAAGGAATGCATTAGGCTTAAACCTACCCTCAATAACAGTATCAGCCCCTAAAGTCTCTCTGACATTTTTTTAGTAAGGTCCATTCACTCAGATGTGTGAAGTTTGGAAGTTTTGCCTGCTCCACTAGATATCATGTCGACACAAAAATCCATCATTGTTGGTTTAAGGGCACAGGCAGGTAAAAACAGCTCATGTGGTCATTGAAGATGCTTTTAGGGTATCAGATCAACCATTAGCCCATTCTTTAAAAGACGAAATGTATATACACAAGATAAAATGTGTTTATAAGTTCAACGTTTTATTCATCTCTTCACATATGCAAATTATGGACTTGGACATACATTGTTAATACGGATGCTGCAGATGTGGCTGATAGAGATTGTATATTCCAACAATTTGAGCAATTTGAGAAGGAGCTTGCTCCGTGAATAACATCTCAGATCAATCCTTTTATAAAATCTTAAACCACAATTATTTACAACTGCTAATCTATCCATTACTGAACCTAACCCACCCATCTTTTCTAAACGTCACTAAACACTTTCCTTAAAATAAAATACTTAACGCCACTAACCTTTAAACACCTTTTTTAACCAACTGAGTTACTCCTCTATACGCACTATCCAGTGCAATTACACATGGAAGGCCGATGCAGAATTAACACGGCGTTAACTGGTTTCTTGATTTTCATGAGGAAAGGCTCAAATAATGGCTCAAATAATTCTCATCAGACGCTTGTGTGTGCATGTGTGAGTGTGTGTAATCCATTATTGGGGACTCATGGTGGGGGGGGCTCCAAATTTAAATGGTGAACAGCATGAATAGTGTGTCAGCTTCTTGTATTCTTCGCTCCGACCTGCACGATAAGCACTATGGAAAAACAACCCCGCGTGTGCGTGTATTGGACTGTCAACGTGTGTCTGTGTTTGTCTACAAATTCATGTGGAAGAGATAAACGGAGGGGCAGCGCGGCAAAAGCGACGGCGACGCGCCGGGGGTCCGGGACAACGGCAGAGAGGAATAAACTAGCGGGCAGGTGAAAATAGACAGATAACATTGGAACCCCCGCAATGGTACAGCCTGCTGGGTCGCGCAGATAAAATAACATGCTAAAGACGTAGATAGACACACGCAGAGAAGGGAACTGGAGGAAAAAAAAAAAGAGCGAGAGATAGAGAGGAAAAAAGACAAAGAAAGTAGGCCAGCAGTTGTCGTGGCACCCTCGATGCAGGTTAATCATGTTGGTGCAGAAACGGCAATGCAGCAACCGAGCTGGTTGGATTGTACGGGGATGTGTGCGTCTACTGGAGAACAGACTGGCCATCCCAAAGACGGGTTTAAACACGTTTGTGCCCAGCCGTTATGAAACACACTCCCGGAGTTCAAAGCTTAATTTGTCAAGTGGAAGGTCCCAGAACCCAGAGGACATGTAGCTCCGGGGTAGGGGAGCTAATATACTAACATACTACAACAATAGGTTGCCAGACATGCTTCCAGTGCGCCTCCCCTTTGCCTCAACCTTAAAATAA
>OMKY01090765.1:6455-17037 GCA_900302395.1 Bregmaceros cantori | reverse complement strand
GCGTCCAGACTTGGCAGCCAGTTCCTTTGCGCGGGCGCGACGCGGGCTGCTGTGGTTGCCGGGCACGGGGGATCGGGGCGGGGCCTCCAGGTCTTCGAGGCGCTGCGTGAGCGCCAGCTTCTGCTGAATGGCCATCCTCAGCAGCGTGTTGAGTGTCTTCTTCTCGTCCTCGGCGGCAGCGAGCTGGCGCTGCATCTCGTCCAGCTGGGTGACGTACTGGTCGCATCTGATGGAGGCAGCGCCGCCCGACATGCACGCACACACACACACATGCAGGAAAACACGTGCACACACAAACACATGATTAGGGTCAAAGGTGAGCAGAGAGCACAACACTGGATGTCACTCCTTGAACATTTAGTTCAGTCAAGTTGATGAACTACAAATTTACACACTAAAAGGTTAATTTATCTTCAGATTGTTGTAAGTCAGAACGCTGAACAATTTTAATCGAGGCTCTGAACCGATTCAAGGAACGAAAACCGAAACAGAACAGAATTTAAAAGAATTTTACTAGGAGCCAAGAACTGACTTCTTCAAATGTTCTGGAACACAAACGGAACATTATGAAATCCACAATATATTTTAACATATCCTAGGTCTGGGAGACTATTTCCGTCCACTTTCACCGTCAGTTATCAAGCCCCATGCATCTGGGGCTCCATCTTGTGGACAGACGAGGAAGCGAATGTAAACTGAAGCGAATGTAAACTGTAAAATATTGAGTATGGTTTTTATTGCCAAGTTAATGCATTTGTGCAGCGCAGACTAGTAGTTACACCACAGCCAGTGCTTTATTTCTACCTCAGGTGATATCAACATGTTAGTAGCTTTGCTGTCTGCATGCCACACGTTTTATACACTTCTTGAACGTTCTACAGAGTGTGGGACAGAGCGAGAGGGTGGAGGACTCAGAGCGAGACAAAAACATTCAGTGAAAGATCATGTGAAGGAAGAGAATAATACGCCACCAAAGATTGACCCAAGTCTCCAACATTCAATAAAGATTAAAACAATCCATGACACCACTATAACGGACAGAGCATCATAAGCAAATCAAATTTAACTAAAAGCACTCAGAGAGTGCAAACCTCCAGGCTACAGAAATGTTAAAGTAGACACTATTATGTTACTTATAGGCTACAGAAATGCACCAAAATGTAATCACTTGTTCCGTTTGTTTGCTCTTGGTTGTACACGGGATTATAGATATTTTCACGATCTGCCAGAGGTGGGATTCGAATCCAGGTCTCCTGCTTGGCTAACCATTACACTACATGAGCTGTGTTAAGCACACGCAGTAGAGAGGAGGCAACTGCTGCAGTTTGTAAGCTCATACAGTTGTCAAACTAGACACTATTATGTTATGCTACTTATAGGTGCTGCTCAGTGCAGGTAATAAACGTCTGCAACAGTCAGAGGAGGGTGGATAATCCTAGCCTAGTGAGCCAGAATCAATGCGTTGTCCACACACCGCACGTCGCTAAATGCTTGCACTAGAGTCGGAAAAGGTAAAAAAAAAAACGGTCAATCAAATCGTGTTATCCAGTCACAACGCAGTAGTTGGGACAAGCGGCGTGGAGGCGTGACAACCAAACTCCGCCCATGTCTTGCGTAGCACGTACAAACTCCCCCCACGTCCGTGCTGATTGGACGATTGATTCCGTACCTATGGCGAGCCTAGTTTTCCCAGACCCAATGCAAGCGTCTAGCGATGTGGAATTTGTGGAGAACTTGAGCAATGCATTTGTTCTGGCTCGCCAGGCTAGGATAACCCTGTAGTCTGCACGCGCACATCTTTGGACGGGTGCAACGTGTGGTCGTGCACATTTGCTCACGGGAGTCAGATATTGGTACCAATATACCCTGGCTGTGTCCTGGGGGGGCTAACGCTAATCAAACCTGTGGCAGATCTGCCGTCCAATAAGGAAAGACAGGACCTGACCTGGGGTAGAGTCTTACACGTGTCCACATCCAGTTTAAAGGAGCAGTAGCTAATTTCATTCAACATGTCTGCAGCATCATCCAGAAATCACCCCCCATTAGCGATGGGGGGTGAGCGAAATATGTATATTCTTCTACATATCTTATACATTTGTCTATGTATCAAATATAACTATAATGCTTACAAATATCAAATCACCAGTATGTGGTAGTTCAACTAAAGTTACAACTTTAGACAAAGCAAAATAGTCAAGTTTAAAAAAAGATTATGAACATTATGATTGTACATCTTTACCAATCTGTGTATTTTGAAGAACAGAATGTAACTTGTGGATGAGTGGATTGTTGACCTGGTAACAGTCAAAGCGTGATAGGTCAGTTTGGTGCAAGGTGAATCAACAACGAGGTACTAGTTGAGGACGGAGTTCTACCGAGTCAGCAACTACACCACAAGACTGCAGTATGTGCCAATCCCCTACAGACGAGAGGCAAGGAGCCAGTCTCCACTTCCTATAGGGTCCACTGCTACAGGAAGTGGTATAGCAACACTAGTATTCACACTGTATGCGACAGAAAAGAGTTAGCACCATTTAGGAAAATGGTACGTCTGGCAAGATCATGGCTGTATATACAACCTCCCAGGCCTCGTTCAATGGCCGAGTTTTATGCCAAGAGCGACCACATTTCACCAGACAGAGAGCACACGCTGAACATGATCAAGAAACGTGTCATCATGAAAAAGCTTCAGTTTAGCAGAGTGGCAAATATGTTGTGCATTCAGATTTCATACATTGACTTGCCCCACACTAGTAGAACATAATACCACCCAGTGGGGAACTGATGGTGGGAACAAACACCATGTGATAACTGCTTACACTTGTCTAACAATACGAGGATTAAGTGTCCGCTCTGAGCTAACCCGGTCCATCATGTTGAGTTGACCAGTGGGAGTTTTCAGACCATGCCAACTTGGCGTGAGCTGTGGGCGTCACGTTTCACTCTCTCTTCACAGTACAGGAGACGCGTCTCACCCCCATTCTCCAAGTCTCACCCCCATTCTCCACGTCTCACACCCATTCTCCACGTCTCACCCCACATTCACCCAGTTAGTGTTAATTTCCATAAGCATCGGATCACTATTAGCCTAAAGTATTAATCTTATTAACCTAAAGCATTAATCTTGCAAACGTTTTGATGTCTCACAATCTCCTCTTGAAGATGGCGTACTAAGATTTCCATTTTACTATTAGCCAGGCAGAGCCTATAATTAATATAATATATAATATTGGTGTTCCATCCAATTTTACTTTGTGTTGTTGTGGCTGGCATTGGGAGCTACATATATGTTTAAACAGATAAACCTATCACCATTTCTCAAATAAAGAATGAAAAACGGCTTGCACCTCCCTTCCCCCCAAAACAGGATCAGACAATGAAACAATTGATCGTGGCCTATTGAATTATCGATTCTCAAATTAGTTGCCGACTAATTCAATAACAGATTAATCGATGAATTGGTTGCAACTCTGCCCATTAGCTTCCTCCACCGAGGTACTTTATGCTGAGGTTATATAGGTCATCCCAGACACCCCTCCCCCAGTTTGGAGCATATATAATAAGCTGGACCAGGGGTCAGCGGGGGCAGTTTAGGTGTTGAGTAATATAGATTTATAATGAATGGAATAGTGGAGAGTGTGTAGTGTGTAGTGTAGTGGAGTGGGGTGTGTGTAGTGGAGTGTGTGTGGTGGAGTGTGTGTGGTGGAGTGTGTGTGGTGGAGTGTGTGTAGTGAAGAGTGTGCGTGGTGGAGAGTGTGTGTGGTGGAGAGTGTGTGTGGTGGAGTGTGTGGTGGAGTGTGTGTAGTGGAGTGGAGTGTGTGTAGTGGAGACTGTGTAGTGTACTGTGTATTGACACTCAGCTAGAGATGGCGGTGGGTTGTTCTAACCAGAGAACATTTGAGGTTCTCCATTTTTACAATTACAACAAAAACAAAAGGTTAAGAGTTGTGAGAAAGAACTCCTCGGCAATTTGCAGTAGCTCCCAGTAATCAACAGAGGGAGACACTGACCGCTGTTTAGTAACAGCTGTAGGACGATGCAGGTTAGTTAAAGTGTCATCATTTTACAACATATTTGCCTACTTATGCGCACAAGGACAATCAAGCATGAATTAGTGAATATAATCCACATGTTTGGCAACTAAAATATTAAAGTGTGGTTCAATGTCCTACTTTTTTTTCCTTGTCAATGTGGAGCACAGATGCAACAGTCCGTGGACCATATGATCTGTTTAAGTAAAAAACGTTCTACTCGTCCTAAAACCTACAACAAAAACACAGTGTATAGGGTAGGGTGACGAGGTTGGTTGAAATTCGGGACACAGCGCATGGAGTGAGGACTTGTGTGGCTAATACATAAATGCATTTTCTAAGCTCGTCACATCTAGACCTATGCTATTATAATGAACGGTGCTGCCGCGGCTGAGGTGCCGTGGGGCATGCTGGGATTGAAACCATGAGTGACTGAGCTGTCGCTTGTGGAGGAGGCGTATAAGTACGATCTGGATGGTGCTCGGCAAGTAGCCAGGAGGGCCTCTTGTTGAACGTCATCCAGACGTACCTGCCCCTGGTATTGCTGATGTTAATCAGATGTGATTACAAGAGCAATAAACTGGGCTACAAATGCCGAATCATTGCCGAATATGTCTAAAAATAACACATAATAAAATATTTACATGCTGTGGACTTTCAGCGCTGTTGTCTGTGTTCTAGTATAGATAGACTAGAGTTACAGTAGTTGTAGACTACTAATACTACTACCTGGGGGTAAAAAGGTATTATTTGGTACAAGTTTACATTTCGGGACACACACAGACAGATTCAGGATTCGGGACAAAAGCTTAGATTTCGGGGCATGATCTCCCTATAATGTTGGGTATAGTGTAGTATAGTAATATAGTACACAGGCCCTAGTTCAGCTGTGCAGCCAGGCCACCCTGTGAAGATTCTATTGAAGTCCATTAAAGCCCACAAAGGTCGTGTTCTGCCAGCATGCACACCAAGTTACTGGTCAAATGAACAACAATTATGGCCAAGGTGGAAGACATTGAAAGCACAAGAGAGAAAAACTAGACATGACATACATTACACAGTATTACACATATACACACACGCCCATTCAGGAATAAAATTACCTGGAATATATATATAGTCATGAAATAATATATTCTATTATTCGACAATGTATTATTTTCTGACATTGTATTTACATGTATTTTTAACACATGTACATACAATATTTATATTTACATATCATCATGTTCATGATTCGTAATGGGTGACAGATTAGATTAAGAATATTGTAATGTTATCTAAATATTTTGTATTTTGGGACTATGTTCCCGAATGATGGTAAACGTTTTATTTGAAAACCTTTGTTCTGAAAACATTTCACTGTGATTAAAAAGTAATTAATTACTTAGTTGAGCGTGTGTGTATTCATGTGTACATGAGTATAAAAATATGAAAGTTCACCACACTAAGCTAAATAGGCCGCATGCAGTGTCCCGTTAAGAGCCCATTAAGCGGCATGCTGCCAGCGCCGCCCTGTGGAGGGTCGGAGAACTACACCGGTCTGATCTGAGAGAGGTTAGTCAATCACAGTCACACACACGCAGGTCCACACCTGGACCTGGGCTGGGAAACGCTGCTTTTAGATCCAGTCTGCTTTCTAAGCCAAGTCAACTCACTTTGGACCCTTCTGGTTGTATTTATAGAATGACATTATTTTACCAGAGAGCAACACTAAAAACTCTAAAACACAACGATATGAGAAGCAATAAAGAATATCCTATACAAATGTAAAGCTGCATTTTAACTTTTTATCTGTATGGTGACCCTGGGGGTCATGGAGGGCGCCTTAAAATAAATGTATTACTATCATTGATCATTATTATCATCATTATTATCAACATTTGCAACTGTTCCCTTATTATTTTATTATTTTTTAATTATTATTTTTATTATTTTTATTATTATTATTATTACTACTACTGTAATGTACCTAATAGCATAGGTACATTACTCCTATGCTATTTGTATTACATTGTTACTGTTACTGATACTATTTAGTATTACATGGCAACTGTTCCCTTTTTAATATTTCTATCATACTGTTAGTACTGCACTGTCCTTAATACCACCATTGGTGTTATCTTTCTTTTTATCATTTTGGTTTATCATTCTTATTACTAGTTTTACCAGGGCAGGGAGCGAACCAAATCTATTTCCATGTTGGGTGCGGAACAATTTGGGCAATAAACTCATTGTGATTCTGATTCCGATTGTGGTTCTGTGTGGCCAGCAGCAGCAGACTGAACAAGAGACAACCTTTCCTAAGACCCATGTCTCCAGGTGTGGTCCGGGCGGGGCCAGGTGCCCCCTTCCACCCTTACATCAACCATCTCCAGCCTGCCTGAGCGCCGCCCGTCTCCGGGTCCCTGCAAGGCAAAGGTCACAGCATGTGGGCCAAAAGGTCACAGCGTGTGGGCCGGCATAATCTGACGGCACGTGCTCACGTTCTCCTCACGTTCTCCTAACGTTCTCCTCAAGTTCTCCTCCGAGGCCCGGGGAGCACTGGGCTGGACGCCAACCGTGCGGTTCAGAGGTTGACTCCTTAAATTGATGGATGAAAGACCCAACCACCCCATCCACCAACCCGGTGGGCTCCTTATTTATTCCCCATCAACCTTCGGTGGCATTTTTCACAGGTCACTTTTTATGTCATTAATTCTTAGTCATCTGAAGTCAAATCAATCAGTTAATGAAATGTTATTTTTGGGAGACCCCAAGCAGTTAAAACACACTGAAGAGGGAAATGGTTATAAAGGGTAAAGTGGGGGTAGGGGTGTGTGTTCTTCAGAGACGCAATTCCCATCGTCCCCTAACTAGACATCTCGTGACTCGCCAACCAGAGCTAAGCCTATTAGGATGACCTCTGACCTCTCCATGCTCAGCGTCTGAGGAGGGCGTAGCCAAGCATCTCACGTTAAGGTCTAGGGATTCTGGACCGCACACGTGTGAACAACAACACACAACAACAACAACGCTGTGGCGTCGAAATACACACAATAGTTGGTGGAGAAGATTTCACGAAACATGTTCCCTGACAAGCTCAATGTTTCATCAATAAACACTGATGTTTCACTAATGCATTCAATCAAAGAGTTTCCTGAATTAAAATGAATTAACAGTTGACTCATGCACTACCAGTACTTATGCACTACAAAATCTTTGGCCACCTATTAAATTCCATTTCAATTCAGGGGAGCAATGCTTCGATTATGAGTTAGTTATTACTGATGTACTTTTTACAAGTAACATTTTTCAATAATTACACATCATTGTAATGTTAAAAATCTTTAAAATTTCCAAAATAGATCTGATAAAAATAAAAAAATATCTTCTGATAAAATGAACATTTAGTTGCAAACGGTACATTGGCAAAAGTGGAATTAGTTTCAGTTATAAATGCATTAATCATGTGTACAGAACTAAAACTAGATTATTGAACATTTGCCAAATCCATTTGATAAAAAAAACAAACAGTGATTAATCCAAGAAAAAAATACTTCAACTCAAGATGATCAAACATCTCGGCATCAAAGACACAACATGCCCACCACGGTGTAGGACAGGGCTATTCAACTGGCGGCCCACGGGCAGAAACAGCCCACAAATCTTTTTTTTCTCACCCACGGAGGAATTCTGAATTCTATTTATTTATTTATTTATTTTGGTCAAACACGTTTTATCTGAGATTCTGTTCTTTACCTCACTAGAGACACTAGAAATGTGTTGTTGAGGGTTTGAGGCTAACTGAGATTCTGTTCTTTACCTCAACAGATGCACTAGAAATGTGTTGTAGTTTAAGTGAGCTGCTGCTGTTTGTCTTTGCGTGTTGTTTCAGATGTTGCTTGTTACCAACAAGAAAGCACCATTGTTGCATAGAATTGAAGCCCTTTTAATGGGAAGTATGGTACTTTAAATAAAAGTTATAGGTTGTAGGAGCTTATGGTGTTCTGGTGTAGGAGCTTACCGGCTTGCAAACATGACCCTCAGTGAGGAGAAGGTGGCTGCGTCCTCCTTGAGGGCCTTCAGCTCACTCCTCAGCTTCACCATGGTCTCAGACACCAGACCCTTCTCTGTCTCGTACTTGGTCTTCAGGTTGGACAGTGCCAGCTCTGCTGTCTAAAACACACACCACAAACTTAGTTTCTCTCAGTTAGCTGGATGTAGGAAGAGGACTATTTCCCCTCAGTTAGCTGGATGGTGCCGTAAATAAGTAGAGTTAAAGAAATAGGTGCTAAGCATCCAACTACTACTACAACAACAGATTTTTGACTTGTGCCAAAATGGCAACCAAAAATTAATACAAATATTTCCCACCTACCATTTCAAGGTAATTAAAAATACTCAATTAACTGATCAAATTAGATTCATAAGAAGAAGAGAACATTTGGGAAATGGATCATTTGTGCTTTGGAGAATTCACCTTGCACTGAAGGTGAATTGGCACTGGGACAGAGGTTAGGTTATAATCTAATATTACCGTCTTGTTTAGACCAGAAATCTAATGACTTCATTAAGTGAGGTCATATTTTATATTAGTTGTTGAGAACAAATGAAATTGACATTTTAGACGATTGGATGAGAGAATCAGAAGATGTGATGAGTCATTCTAAATGTAACTAGATGTACTTGATTGTAAACCTTCTCTGTAGTGGTACAAAAAATAGTACTTTTAGTGCTAGCAGTATATGTGGCAACCCATTATCATTGCAAGTGCTCCTAGAGTAGCGCGATTGCGATTGCACCAAAATTGTATCGATTCCTCCGCGTGTCATTTCCAACAACTGTACAACATTTCATCCAGATCCGTGCACAGTTTTTTCAGTTAACTTGGGGACAAAACAACCAACTCTACCAAAAACAAACTGCTTCTGCGGCTCCGTCCCGGCACAGGTAATGAATCTAAAATACATTTAGGACTAAATGACCTGGAATTTGATGAGGTTTAAAGTGTCTTAATTACTAATGATATGTTCCTAAGTCATGGTAGCCAGTGCGCTAATAATTGTTCCTAAATGTTCTGTTTTAACTCTCTTTACTACACAGCACCAGTCAGGATTATAAGAGACCACATTAACTGTGACATTTAGTTTACCTAACAGCCAACAGCAGAGCCTGTGTTTGGAACATAGCAACACGCTGTCACTAGGAGCTGAACGTGCTTCTCTGTGTGTGTGTGTGTGTGTGTGTGTGTGTGTGTGTGTGTGTGTGTCTGTGTATGTCCGTGTGTGTGTGTGAACTATTTCTCTTGGTGTAGAGCACAGGCATGAGTATTTGTATCTGTATGTGTCTGCACTTTCCATGTGTGTGTGTGTGTGTGTGTGTATGTGTGTAAAAAAGAAAGCAATTTAATTGATAGCTAATTTCAGTTCACAGACTATTGTATATGACCCGTTTCCGGTTTACTTCCTTAACTACCCCCGTCTATGCTCACCACTTCAGACAGCTTCGGCACGCCCTGTAAATTCTACCCACTCCTAAACTGTATACTGCTTGTTTTGCTTCCGACCACCTTCCCCTGCTCCATCACAAAGATGGAAAAAAAGTGTCGTGTGTGATGTGACATGTTCTCTTGTCACGTCGCTTGGCTCTGTTCATGGGGGGGCTAACTATCTCATCCTGCATGCTAGGGTGAGAATCCCCTAAATTATTGCTGCCTTCTCACCCTGCGTGCTAGGGTGAAAATTATCTGCTGCTCCCTGAATTAGTGCTTTTCCATGGTACTCATGGAAATAGGGGAGTTCCTCTGAACAGAGCCATACCACCAAGATAATTTAAATAATTTTAATTTACAATAAAGAGTTGCTTCTTAATCTTCTATTGTGTTTCTTGACTAAAAGGGTTCTGACAGAAAGTTAAGAATTAGTGTCGTTGAAGGAATGAAGATTCTCACCTGTTTGTTGGCCTTCAGCACCGTCCTCAGGGTGGCGATCTGCTCCCGTTTGGTGCTCAGCACAGACTTGAGCTTCAGCACCTCCTCCATCAGAGTCTCCGCGTCACGCTCGCACTCCCCGCCGCTCAGCGCCGAGCACGGCAGAGCCCCGCGCTGCCGGCACAGGTCTACGGCCACCTGAGGAGACAGGATGAGAGATCAACACGACGGTGCAACCTTGGTCTCAACAGACAGACGCTGCAACCTCAACAATGACGACATTGTTCAAAGGGAAAAAAACTGCTAGCGTGACGATTTAGAACGAACGCATCATCCGCACATCGCACAGTATTACACGCTTGCATTGGGTCTGGGAAAATCAGTGTCGCTGTCGGCATGAAATCAATCGACCAATCAGCGTGGAGGTGGGAGGAGTTTGGTTGTCACGCCGCTTGTCCCACCTACTGCGCTGTGACTGGATAACACGTTTTTTTTTTTTTTTATGTTTTCCGACCCTGGTTTTACCACACCCAATGCAAGCGTCTAGCGATGTGTGATGCGTGGGTGCAGTGGTTCTGGCACGCCAGGCTAAAAAAACTGCAATTCAAATACCAAATAAAATGGAAAAGAAAACGTACAT
>OMKY01090734.1:3241-13652 GCA_900302395.1 Bregmaceros cantori | reverse complement strand
CTAATGATTACCTGTGCCACGGAGCAGGTTATGTTTTTGGTTGCATTGGTTTGTCTGTGCCCTGACTGAAAAAGTTGTGCATGGATCTGCATGAGATTTTGTGGAGTTGTTGGAAATGACCAATGGAAGAAGACAGAAGTGATTGCATTTTGGTGCATCTGTAGCCTTACCGTGGTCACCTGACCAGACTTCCGGGTCGCAGTGGCCGCTGGAAAATGTAAAAGCATGTTCGCCGGTGGTGTCAATCGCGCTACTCTACGAGCACTTGCATTGATAATGGATTGCCGCAATATTTTTTTGTACTACTACGGCGATTGCAGGATTGCAATCTCTGAGTGCTTCTAGTTATATACACATTAGGGCTATTGGAAGTACAGTATTAGTATTGTCGAAACAATTAATCAATCAAAAATTATTATTATTTTTTTTGATATTCAGTTGGGCGATAATTACACCCCCAAGAGTTAGTTATATGTGCATTCAAAATAGGGGCACAGTTTGCAGAATTTTAATTTCAAGATAATATTTGAACTACTATCAAATAGTTTATTTTCTTTCTTCAAAAACTAGAATCGAAGAGTCAATCGTACAGCCCCCTTGGGTGTTTTTGATTCTGCTACAGCGGCTGCTTTATAACTAAAGATGGGTCAATAAGTTATTGTTTTTGCAGGGTATTGATTACAGCCCAAACTTTTTATAAAATGTCTTTTAGTTTTGTTTCTGGAGGGTGTGAGGGCCAGGCTGTAACCGGATCGTTGTGACGTTGCAGACCGTGACCTCGGCGAAGGTTGGAGCGGGACGAGCAGCGGACTACACTTCCCCCTTTCAGAGCCTGCTCGTCCACTTTCCTGCTTCCTCTGGAACGGACCAGCGCAGCTGCTTGAAACAGCTGCTCAGCTACTCGGAGTATGTACACTAACCACAAGTACCGATTACCACCATGACAATCATCCCACTGACTACCAACTAAGTTACATTACTAGTAGGACTGCAACTAACGATTATTTTAATAGTCGATTAGTTGCCGATTTATTGAAACGATTATTCGAATCATCGGTTAGATGTTTTCCCTTCAAAAAAATCCCTAAAATATTCACAGCAACACAGAAATTAATCTTGTCAACTTGAAATGTAGTCAATTTTGGTTGACGTTGGCAAACAAATGTACAACAATTAATTTAATTACCTGGACACAAACTAATATTTTGATGGTTTTCTTCCCATTCATATTTTTTTTCCAATAATGTTGAATAATTTGTATCATATTTTGAATGTTTAGAAATTATAATGAGGTGGTGGTGTCAACAAAAAACTGCTGACAATAACAGTGATTTAACTGTTTTACCAGAATTGCCCCAAAATGCCAACATAATGAAGCTAATGTTGAAGAGAGCGCGTCCCCCGGGCCACAGACCGAGCAGCGCCGTGGGTTCGCACAATCCCACCGTCTCTTCATCCCGGCTTCCGATTTAATCCTGTCACTGTCTCTCAATAAAGAATGAAAAACGGCGCTTGTGTGTGTTTGGTTGTGATTTGCCGCGATACAAAAATATTGAGTTGAAATACCAAATGAGACTCACAGATCACAAAGAAATGAGAACTCTGCACACTGACGTCGCTCAACCCAATGATGGCAATAATGAAAAGCAGATCTCTAAAACTCTACGGTCATGTAAATCACTACAAATCAGCTTGACAAAACTCTGCCTTTAGGAATTAGTGGAAGGTAAAAGTAGCAGAGGCTGACAAACCCAAACAACGCAACAAAGAAAATCTACGAATGGTCAAAACTCAACCTACCAACCCTAAACAGAACAACACTGGATCGCTTATTCTGGCGAAGGATAACCTATGTCAGTGCAAATTCTGCTACAAGTGAAGATGGTCGAACACTGACTCATTTTAGATCAGTTGGATCGCTGTCGTCCTACCAACCTCTACGATAGTTCATGAACTCCTTCGTGTTTTAGGCGAACGTGAATGAGGCAATCAATTATGCTTAATGAGCGTATAATTGTGAGCACACTTTTTAACCTGCATCCTCGGCTGCAGGTTGGGCACTAAAGCGCTCATGATGGGAATGTCTCCGAGTGCGGTGGTGCAGTCGCTGCTGCTGCTCCCGGTCCACCTCCTGGTCTGGATCTACTCCACCGTCACCTTCCTCCCCTGGTACTTCCTGACTGGAGCCGCCGACAAGAAGGTTCTAAGACATTCCTACACATTATCACACCAGTGTTTCAGGAGTACTACGCTTTCTTAAAGCTGAGGTGACGCCCATTGTGCATGGAGTTGTCATAAATAAATGATTTTTTTTTTTTAATGTTTTTGCATTAAATGTTTTAGGAATGTGTTATGGTGAACACTATGCTCACTGACACTATGCTCAGCAATTTCTCGGTAGATAAATACACATGTGCACTTGCATGCGTGCCCAAGCAATATTTCCACATTGTATGCAATGTGAATAGACCCAATGTGTTATATTATCGACATTTGGTCATTTGTTAAAATAGTTTGACGCAGTTCCACCCTAATACTGTAGGGGCTGATAATACATATACAAAAAATGCTTGGGGAAAGGTTGTGCATTTTTTGTGTGACTATTGCACTAAAGCCGCGAAGGCTCGTCTTAATCCGGTCACTGGCTTGAAAACGAAAACGCTAGATTATGATGCCTGGTAGGTATACACACAGCCTGCAGCTTTACTGTAAACATGCCTCTTCATCTTGTTACTGAATACAAACGATGTGTTTTCTTAATGAAATGTGTGCGTTGTTGTTAAAAAAAAAGAAAACAGAAGTGAAACATGCTCCGTCTCACTAATAAAGTGCAGTTAAAAATATGTATTTGCAGCCAACCACCCCCTAATGAATAAAATGAAAACCATAACTACCAAACAACAATATATCTCAATGGTGGAAAAACCACAATTTCCAATTTCGAGCAAATCCCTACAGCCTTTATCTCCACAAATTATATGTGAACACTGAAACTTATAATGTAAAAAAAGAGGATCTGTAGGACATCTGTGGAAGTTTGAGGCGCTGAAAGGCTTAAAATGGCCTCCGTGATCAGCTGGACAAGTTGATCAATAAGAACGTGTTTCTGATGTCCGTGTCCTGGTACCATCCCTCAGGCGCGGGCGGCACGGATGAAGGCACAGAGCACCTCGGGGTGCGTGTCCGGTCCATACCGCTGTGTGGACCGCCCGGACTCGCTGGCTACTGAGGACTTTCCCGGCAAAGACACCCTGGACAAGCTGTTTGAACACGCTGCGCAGCGCTTTGGGCCCGCAGACTGCCTCGGAACCCGGGACATTCTGAGTACAGAGAACGAAGTCCAGCCCAGTGGAAAGGTGTTTAAGAAGGTATGAAGTCTATTTTTAGCGCTGCGATTATGATCCCTGTGCTCATTCAAATACAGCTCTCAGAATCAAGGCTTTGAAACCTCGGCTGTACTCTGCAGCGTGTCGTTGTGGGTTCGCCCCGACATATATTATATAGCATTAAGCAGCTGGCAGGAACAAAATTAACCGTTCCGGGAACAATATTTTTTTGTTCTAACCGGTTCGGGAACGTTAATTTATTGGTGGAACTCATAACCGGAAACGTTATAATTCTGTTTCTGTTCAGAACAAAGCGATTGGGAAAAATATGGGTTCAAAGCCCTGCTCAGAATGTTATGGTATGCCATGCAGTTCACCTCTTTAACAGTTATAATAATAATAATAATAATGATAATGATGATAATAATAATGATGATGATAATAATCAAATTCTCCTGATTTATAGACTTCTACTCGCATAATTTGAAAATCACACTGATTTGATGCATTGCACTTATTTGGTGATTTTCTTGGCAGTCAAAGAGTTAAGACGATTAGCTTTTAAGTGACCGTGGGAACACAGGATGCCAGAACAGCAGTGTTTTCTGTAGCACACACACGACAGCCTGTGACACTATCTCTCCCCCGCTATGCAAGTCTGTGTACATTGGTCACTGCAAACTTTCAACTTATCACAGGTTATTGTGTTGGTTTTAATGCCTGACTGTTTTTGGTTTGGGGCGATTTCTTGTAGTGTTTGAGTATGAGGAGAACACATTGTTTTTCTTCTTCACTAAAGGTACAGTAGCTTAAAGATATTATATTTTTTTCGGCCTTCCCTACTGGAAAATCCAGCTACAACCAGTTTGAGCTGGTGACTGAAATATGTTTCTTACTTTGTGCGCTTAAGAGGTTAAACTCTGTGGGCAAAGTGCAACATTGACCACTCTCACAGGGAATTGTGTGAGTGGTCAAACTGATGATTTTAGTTTGTAGGAATGTTTAACGTGATAAACTGAAGTGAGGTTGATGTTGACATATGACAATCTGTCTAGTCAACAGCAGATAGTAATACAGATAAAAACGTTACAAGGTAAACAAGTAGCCACTACAAGCACTACGCAATGAATTGCTATACGTTTTTTGAGTGATTGCCGGACGACGTGTGTATGTGGAAAATCTTGTGTATTGTGGTAGAGGCAAATTGAGTAGTTTGTTCTGGGGATGTGCAAAAAAGGTTAGCTATTCTGGCTTTTATTTGTGACTGTAGTTATACACTTTAGGACCCCACGCCGTCGCACTACATCCCATATCACTGTATCAACTCCCGTGTTCATTGAATTCTGACTGAAAAATGGTGCACTTCGTCCACAGGGCACTGTCCAGAGCTGTTCCAGTGCCCTTGAAGTTGCTTTGCCATGCTCCCTATGTATGACATGGAATGACGAGCGCACAATCGCATTATATGCGCTAAAGTGTTGTAGTTCTGCCCCCAGTAGGTAGGACTACCTACTGTGGGCCAGGGCTCCGAACCAGTACAAAGAACGAAACCGGAACCGAGCGGAATTTTACAGAATTTTATGAGGAGCGGAAACAAAAACGAAAAAATATTTCTTCAAATGTTCCAGAACAGAAACGGAACATTATGAAATCCACAAAACCGGTTAAAAACTTTTTTCCCGTTCTCTATATATTTTAACATATCCTATGTCTACTATTTCCATCCACCTTCACTGTCAGTCGTCAAGCCCATCCATCTTATGGACAGACAAGGAAGTGTATGTAATGGTGTTAATACAGTTGCTCTGAAGTTTGAAAGTCCACCAAATATATTCTGTATAAACTATATCTAAACAGTATAAGGAAATTTAAGAACAAAAAAAATGTTTGAGTTCTGGTTCAGGACCAATATTTCGGTGGCAGAACAGTTCCAAGAACGAAAACGTTAAAAATATTAGACCTGCCTGAACCTTTCGGAACGGAACCTTTTAAAAATAATTTCGTTTTCAAGCCCTGCTGGGGGCATGCAAAATTGGTAGCGCAGCACGCCATAGCGTCACTATGTCATTTCCGGTAAGTGCAAAATTGAGGTGTTGGTTTTGAGGCAGTACTAAAATATGACAGTGCACCAAAAAGTCAGTGCATATTCTGGTTCTAACTTTTCCGGTCTTTATCGCCTCAGCTCATCCTGGGAGACTACCAGTGGATGTCTTACCATCAGGTCCATGAAACCGTGTCCCATTTGGGCAGCGGACTCGCTGCTCTAGGCCAGCAACCTCGCAGCACCGTGGCCATCTTCTGTGAGACCCGCGCGGAGTGGATGATCACTGCCCAGGCCTGCTTCCGATATAACTTCCCTCGTAAGTTATTTTAATTTAATTTGTACTTGTGCCAAGCAATTAGCGATGTCAGTAACTAAGTTACTGTAACAAAGACCACACCCACGCAGAAACAAAACAAGAGTTTCATGTGAGACGGGTTTCAAAAGTTGTGAATTTTGTGAATGCTGACTGTACAACATTGATGCACCACAATTATCCTAGAAAATATTAAAATATGATTTTGCACTTTACAAAAGAATCCAATTTCGATTGCAAATCTATTTATTTTTATTACCTGCGCCAGGGCCGCGCCGCGGAAACGGGTTATGTTTTTGGTCGCGTTGGTTTGTCGCCAGGATAACTGAAAACGCTGTGCACGGATCTGGATTAAATTTTGTATAGCTGTTGGAAATGACCAATGGAAGAAGTGATTTTGGTGCATTTCTGTAGCCGATAAGTAACATAATCATACTTAATCACCAACTTACCTATAGATCGCTGGGCCCTTGCCGCGGTCAGCTGACTTCCGGGTCGCAGTGGCCGCTGCGAAATGTAGTTGGCTTGTGCTGAGCATGATGCCGGTGGCGTCAATCACAATCACGCTACTCTATGACAATGGGTTGCCACACATACTGCGACTGATACTTTTTGTACCACTACAGCGCAGGTTTGCCTGCTATCTCTGAGTGCTTCTAGTTGAGTTACTTTTAAAGTGTAGTAGTCGATCTTGGTTACTTTAAGAAGAGTAATCGGTAGTCTGAGTGATTTTTACACGTAACTGTGGCAACACTGGTGAACATAAACATCAAAACAGTCACCAGAGGGAGGACAATTACGGAACACAACAAGACATCACACACTGCGTCTCTTGAGATGGTCTTTAAAATGGTTTTTGTTATGCGACAGATAGTAAGCGTAGTACCCCATAGTAAGTTTTGTACCCTTTTTTTGGCCTGTCTTTGCACTCAGAATGGGAATGTACTTTTGAGTTCGTCAAGTAAAAAATTCTGAGCTGTTTTTACCATGACGATGTTTCTGTTCCTGTTAAGATGTTTATCACAATTACTCAGCTTCCTCTTGGCGAGACACTCCGTGCCGCTGAAAAATGTCGCGTGTGCACATTTCATTAAACGCACTGCTCCAGTTATCAGGAGGTGGATTTAAATTACACTTTCTCTGCCAGTTTTAGTCGCATGCAATCACCGGATTTGACCCGGGCCAAGGTCAACCTGTCCTCTGCTCTATTATAATAACTGGAAGAAGGGACTCAAGTGTTTGGAAGTATCCCTTTATTACTCAAGTCATTATTCTGTCTGATTCATTTCATTCACTACACTTCCACAAAATGATAAGACGGGATCTTTACCGGTCAGTGGTGCTGAGATTTTTGTTTGCGGTGGAATCCAGCAGCCGTTGAATGCAACAAAAAAAGTGCTACAGGCATTGACACAAGGTGACGCAACATAATTGCATACTACATAAATGGGACGTATAGATCACTTTCCCTCATCCGTCCTACTCCGTCATACTTTTACTTTTTTTTATGCTCCTTTTGAATACTCTATTAATCCCATTGAGGAAGTGATGTCCTCATTGCACGCACCACTGGCGGCAGCTGCCATGGAAAGCGCTCAACAACTACCAAAACTCAAACTGTGGCATGAGATTCAAACTACCAACCTTTCCCCTCACGGTCATATACTGCTCGTCCCTGCTCTCTCATTCCCCTTTCAAATTAACTCTGTCAATAAAATGACAA
Organism: Bregmaceros cantori; assembly: GCA_900302395.1. Taxonomy (NCBI): domain Eukaryota; kingdom Metazoa; phylum Chordata; class Actinopteri; order Gadiformes; family Bregmacerotidae; genus Bregmaceros; species Bregmaceros cantori. Next base: position 6,246 of record OMKY01090734.1, on the reverse strand, counting down.
AAAGGCGATTGCGCTGAAACAATAACCTATATAAGAAGGAAAAAAAAAAACTTTACATTACACATCTAAAATTGAATTTATTCAAATCTTAAATCACATTCGCTAGTTCGAGAAGTGCCTCAGTTGTTGTTTCTACTGATTGTGTGCTGAAATGCTAATACGTTTGTCCACTCCCTCGTCCTGTACTTTTCAAGTGTTTGTCATTTTTGTATCGGCCTAAAAATTTTCTCATAACTGTCTAAAAAGGTCTAAAATTGTACTTGCCATTTCCTGCAAGAACCCTACATACAGTACGCTTTCTCAGTATGTGAAACCACACTGGGTGACGTCCTGGAGGTAATTATCAGGAATAATTGTCTGTTGCTGTGTTGGTATGTTCAGTATGCTTTTATGCTTTTAATGGCTTACTCACCATTCGTGTTCCGTCTAAGGTTGCCACCTACCTCTCAACTAAACCCTTAATTATGATGAGTGACAACTGACAATGCATTTGGAATGAACAATCTTGTCTTAAAGGTTATTTATTCCGGTGCCGTTTTTCGTCTCTATTATATAGGATTAGTCGTAAACTGGGTTGAAGAAGGCGTCCCTCCCCGCCATCGACACTCCTAATTCCATTTTACGATAAATGCTCCTACGCGCACCGCCCATCCGTTTATGGCAAGTGTATGCCTCTGCCATTAGTTAAGTATTCATCGTGTGGAGCGTGTTTTTGGTAAACATAATTTCCACAAGAATTGGCTGGAAAGTACATGGTTCTCCAGCTCCTTGGAAGAGGTAGTTGACGATGCACACTTGGTCTAAACTTTGTCTCATAAAGGTCTAAAATTGAACTTGGTTATTCCTGCAAACACCCTTCAACTAAAGCTGATTCTGACTCCTTTCGTGTTCCTTTTGGTCGTGCTGCAGTGGTCACGTTCTATGCTACACTGGGAGAGGAGGCCGTCACGTATGGTCTGAACGAAGCTGGAGTCACACACCTGGTGACCAGCTCAGAACTCCTGGAGAACAAACTGAAGGTGAGACTGCCAGAGCCTTGCTCAACTCCTGCTTATTGCATGGTTACCTCGGGAGAGGTTGAGTGAACACAGCCTGGCTAAAATCAGAATCAGAATCTCTTTATTGCCAAATTGTGTAAGCACTCACATGGAAATTGACTTCGGTTATCTGTTCACCCCGGTACAGCAAGTAATAATACAGAACATAGAAAGAACAAAAGATAACGGCAGCGTACTATTTGTAATGGAGCATTAACAACAATGTAATACTAATAATTGTAATTATAATAGTATAATGGCATAATAGTAATATTAACAAGAGAACATTAGTAGTGCTAACTGCAGTGGTAAAAGAACAATGATATGCTTTGGTCAATGTTCACAATGCACATACTCATCGAGTAGTAGTAGTAGTCTAAGCCTTGTCACCTAGTAAGTGGTGGTAATGCTTAGTTCACTCTCACAGTTTCCGTGACCTGTGAACGATGGTCCTCTTGCTAGAGTTCAGAAGCAGTACTGCAGTGGGGAAAAACCTATTTCTGAACCTGTTAAGTCTTTGTGAGTAGGGCTGAGAACCGTCTGCCAGAGGAGAGAGGAGAGAAGAGGTGCAGTGCGGGATGGCGGGGGTCAGACACAATGTTCCCCACCCTGTCCCTAACTCTTGCCTTGAATAGGTCATATAAGCCAAAGACTGTGCAGTCACCTTTATTTGAAGAGTCTGAAAATAATCAGTCAGCTAAAATGTTGAGATTAAACTCTTCGCCATACCAGAATTGGCAGCAGCCTACTTAAGACACTTGAAATTGAAGAGACATTGGGTGACAGACGACAGGCAAATAAAATGAACGGTACTTGAATGTTGGAAAGATGTTGGTTCCAGATCATGTATTTTTTTTTTTTCTGTCTCTCCGTCGTTCTCACTCTCCACCTGTAGGGTGTGCTATCGGACATCCCGAGGCTTCGGCACATCATCTTTGTGGACCAAAAGATGCTGAGTCCTCACGGCTACCCTTCTCACCTCTCTCTGCACAGCCTGGACAGTGTCTGTAAACTGGGGGCTCAACCCGAACACTGTGAGTCGCTCTGTAGGCTGTAGTACCTCCAGGTTACACGTACAAGCACACAACTGTGAGCTGTACTCTAATCAGGGCTTTGAACCGGTTGAAGGAACGAAAACCGGGAACTTTTTGTATTTTCCAGGGAACAGAAAGGAAACGTTATTTTTTATGTTCTTGAACAGGAACAGTAATTTAAAAATAGTGGTAACCGGTTAATACCGCTTTTATTTTTATTTATTTTTTATGTTATCCCAAATTGCACTCCTTTGAGGAACAAGAGTATTTATAAAATAAAATCTCAGAGCGCTATCAGCTGGCAGCTGCGGGTCTCAGTAGCGAGTCGTGGATTTGCCACCACGAGCAACGAGACATCAGCTGTAAAGCATTTCCAGTGAACGAGTCTCTGTAGCGAGTCATTGTGGGTTCGCCCCAACATATATTATATAGCATTAAACAGTTGACAGGAACAAAATTAACCGTTCCGGGAACAATATTTTTTTGTTCTAACCGGTTCGGGAACGTCAATTTATTGGTGGAACTCGGGACCGGAAACGTTATAATTCAGTTTCTGTTCAGAACGAACCGAATGGAAAAAAAATATTGGTTCAAAGCCCTGACTCTAATACACCCATTCAATTTCTTAACCAGGGGTCCGAGGACCCCTAGGTGTCACATACGTCCCTTTGGTTGTCCCGACCGTCCCGTAAGGCTAGTTGAAAATGGAATAGACATGTGTTACAAGTTTAACCTGCACGTTGCCATTTTTCCATCTTTATTGGATAGGATTAGTCGGAAACTGGGTTGTAGAGATCGAGGGTAGACATTGCAGACAAGTCGACGAGCATAGTCGAACTCGCGACACTGCGGACGCTGCAGTAGACACAGCGCCACAAACATGAATGGGGTCGCGTTAGGTGCAGTGTCCATAACCACTCGGCCAATGCGGACC
>OMKY01090723.1:0-11926 GCA_900302395.1 Bregmaceros cantori | reverse complement strand
CTGTAAGAATATTTAAAAAATTATAATGTTTATTTTCTTGGGCATGCCACACATCATTCTTTTCAGAACAATCGTGGCAACACGGAAAAAAAATACGAGGGAGTGATTATATTTTTCTCTTGCCCGCGAGACGCGTGTGTGTGTTTCTGAAGAGTTACTCCGCCTATCGTAACCATATTTACCGATTCTGGGGCCCACTTATCTACAAACAAACTGGAATTTTTATAGAATTTTAGAACAATGTTTACCTATTTTAAAAAAATTCCAAATTGCAATGTCTCAAAATGTTAAAAATAATGACTCCTAACAAAATTATTAGAACCCAAGATTATATATATTTATCTTTGTTTTTATATTTCTATCCCCTCATAAATGTATGATGAACTAATCGGTCTTACATAGAAAAATGTAAAAAAAAATCACCACTATCTATGGTTTTTTGAAATGCACTGAAATTTGGGACCCCACATTTTTTTTTTTTACCCGCTCCCATCCATTGGGGGGGTACACATCACATCATAAAAATGCAAGTTATGTTTTTGTTCATGTTTGTTTGTCGCTACGGTCGCATAGGTTTGCCGTAGTGGTAACTAGTGTTTCTAGTTAATATTGCAAACTTTTGGTCTCATTATCTCGACTTATTGCGGATTACACACTAATCTTTCCATTTTACCATTAGCATAGAAGGGTCTACTCTTCCGTCCTAGCTTATAACATTTTTTTTTCACCCAATCTCACTTATCATCCTTATTGTATTGTTTATATTGCTGTGGGGACCGTGTTCAGTATCCAAATCATCATCGGTTTAGAGTCCTCTTTCCTGGCTACCACTGCGTTGGACTTCACTCTCCATATGACTTCCTTCCACCGGGAACGGTCCATGGCCACCTAGTGGTCGATGCCAAGTGCCTTCATGTCCTCCAGCACGGTCATCAGCCAGGTCTTCTTAGGCCTCCCACTGGGTCTTGTCCCCTCTAAGTTGTACGACAACACCTTCTTCACCCAGTCGTTCTCCTCCTTCCTCATTCAGTGTCCGTTCCACCGTAGTCTGCCTCTCCTCACCACATCCACTATAGCGTCCACTCCCATCCTCTGCCTCAGCTCTGCACTGGTCTTTCTGTCTCTCAGCGACACACCACACATCCATCAGATCACCCTCGTTCTTTAGCAACTGAACTGATTAATTCAATATCTAATGCATTAATTAAATACTAAATAATTATTATCGATTAATCAATTGCAGCTGTAGTTCCAATTACAGCCATGCTCTCTGGATCTTTTTAAGCCGTTGATTGTTGAGTGATTTCATTCATTCGTTTTTAAAAAAAATATCTAAACCAAACGTTTTGTGTCAAGTATACATCATTATTTTCAGGATAAATATAGTACAATTTGATTATTAGTTTGCTTGCATAACAAGCACATTTTTTATAGCATTTTCGTACAGCCCTATGTTGAAGTATTAAAAAGAAACTTAAATTTAAAAATGGTGTGCATTGGATTACTTCGGTTTGACAGTATGAACATAACGTATGTTCATACTGTCCTCTGACTGTTCAATTATTCAGTGGTGTGATTCCTCACAGAAGAGAACAGATGCAATGTATCTGGTTTGCCCAGGGCTACATAGTGTTCTGCTGCCCTTACTGTACTTGTTTTGGAATTGGGCCCCAGAATCTGTACGTCGTGTTGAGCCCACTTCATTTTACATTTATACATTTAAGTGCATATTTTATGTCCATCTCGCTTTGTTCCTACTGAAGATATTCCGGACAATTGATTCATTAATGTTGAATTCTCTCTGAGCTGCTCTATTCCTTTGTTCTACTGGCCGAGTTATGGCTTTGAGGTTGAGGAAGTCTGCACCGTAATCTTGGTGTCTTTACGTTTGCTTAGGCACTTATATTTAGCTCTTTTCACCCAGAGTGAAGGTTGAACTTGATACCCCTCTAATTTTTTGCAGTTGCCTAGCCTGGTGATCCAGAAGCGTCCACACATCACACATCGCTAGATGCTTGCATTGGGTCTGGTAAAACCAGGATCGGAAAACATTGTCAATCCAGTCACAGCGCATTTGGTGGGATGTGCGGCGTAGAGGCGTGACAACCAAACTTCGTCTTGCATAGCCCGTACAAACTCCGCCCACGTCTTGCGTAGCCCATACAAACTCCGCCCACGTCTTGCGTAGCCCATACAAACTCCACCCACGTCTTGCGTAGCCCATACAAACTCCCCCCACATCCGCGCTGATGGGTCGATTGATTCTGTCCCGACGTCGAGTCCGATTTTTTTTTTTTTTCCCAGACCCAATGCAAGCATCTAGCGATGTGCGATGCATGGATGATCATTGGTCCTGGCTCACCAGACTAGCAGTTGCCCAGGTTTCCTTTCTTTGGGAGCTTGTTAATAAGGCCCTCTTTCCAGTCTGATGGTGTTTCTGCTTCGTCCCAGATTCTTTTGAAGAGTGGATATAGCAGGCTCACAGTGGTATTGTTATCTTATCTTCTACGTCTCTGGCGGGCTGCTTTCCCCATTCTTCAATTCTTGGGACGGCTTTGCTGATCTCTTCCCTACTGAGTATGTTGCTTGTGATGGGGAGGTTCGACTCTGGTGGTTGCATATCTCGTTCTGGGGTTCATTGGTGTGGGTCTATTTAGTAGGGTTTCCTTTGGAAGACTGTTCTCCTCTTGTCCCTGACCAATCTCACTGGCCTGCTATATCTGCCTCTCAACTTCCTAGTAATTTCATTTCTTGCTGTTTCTTCGGCTTGGTACCAATCTATCTATACCTACATATAGGGCCGCACGGTGGTGCAGTGGTTAGCATTGCTGCCTCACAGCTAGAAGGTCCTGGTCAGGTTCTTTCTGTGTGGAGTTTACGTGTTCTCCCTGTGTCTGCAACTCTGCATGGGTTTCCGCCGGGCACTACGATTTCCCCCACCACCAAAACATCTAGTCAATCCGCTCCATTCAGTGCCCCTGGCCCAGAAGGCACTGGAGTTGGCCCCCCAGGCGCTGTGCATGCGGCTGCGCACCGCTCCTCGGGGATGGGTTAAATGCGGAGGAAGAATTACACTGTACATGTACAGTGTGCACGTGTATGTGTGACTTAATAAAGTACCAGACAACAATCTGAAAATCTCTTCTCCCTGGGTCTCCCTAATTAGATAGTTTCCTCCCAGTTATTTGTATGTTATTTTGTTTTATTTTTTTTGTTCAGCTTCTCATGTAAGGTGACTTTGGGTTACTTCAATTGTGCTACATAAATCTAAGGCATTATTATTTATTATTATTAGGTTGTCACTGTATTTCCACTTGGCCGCCTCTAAGCCTCTCCGTCTCTCTGTCTCTCCAGATAACAGATGAAATGAGATTAAGATTAAGATACTACTTTATTTAGTCACACATACATACATGTACACTGACCTTCTCCGCATTTAACCCATCTCTGAGGAGCAATGGGCAGCCATGTGCGCAGCGCCCGGGGGCCAACTCGAGATTTTGAGCCAGTGCCTTGGCCAGGGGCACTGAATGGAGCAGGTTAACTAGAACATGGTTTTGGTGGTGGGGAAAAACGGAGTGCCCGGAGGAAACCCACACAGACACGGGGAGAACATGTAAACGCCACACAGAAACAACCTCTCCTGGTTGGGATTCGAACCCAGGACATTCTAGCTGTGAGGCAGGAATGCTAACCACTGCACCACCGTGCCACCCACTAGTATAGGAGTGGAAGATGGAGATGGATCGGACACACATTGCACAAAGCCCCGTCCAACACCCGAAAGGCTCTGACCTTGCCCTCGAGTGAAGAGAAACGGAGGCCGACCTAAAAACACCTGACCTAGAAAATCAGGCCAGTGACCGTGTATTTTGGAGGTCACTTGTCCACGGCCTATACCCCGGCAGGGGTGGGAGACGTACATTTACAGCAAGTAAAAGGGTTGTTATGACTAGTGAGTAGGGGTGCAACGGATCAAGAGACTCACGGTTCGGACCGATCCTCGGATCTGAGCTCACGGATCACAGATTTTTTCGGATTATCTAAAAAAAAAAAATAAAAAAATAAGACAAAAATAAAAACACAAGTTTGTCTTTTATTTCAACAGTTTTTAATAAACAAAATACATTAACTCATCTTAAGTGCATTGGGATAATATATGTTTTAAACATAAATAATATTATTAATAGCCACATATTATATATTTACAAATGTAATAAAGAGAACATTGTTATTTATTTCCATTTGAACATGTATATGTTGCTGCTCTTGTCAAAATCATATTGAATTACACACTGCCATATTATACTTCATTTATGTGATTTATTGCATTTCTGAACTATTCAGTTGAGAGACACAGACAGACACAGACAGAGACGGGGAGAGAGAGAGAGAGGGAGAGAGAGAGAGAGAGAGACAAAGAGAGGCAGAGAGACACAGAGAGATCGACACAGAGAGACAGATAGAGAGATAGTGTTGAAATACTCCGCCGTCTTTTCACCGCTACAGCTGTGACCGCGCGCGCATGCACACACGGGTACACAAACTTGTGTGCGTATACACACACGCTCACGTACACACACACACGCTCGCGCCCACACACACACATACACTTGCGCACGTTTCTGCTACATGGGGCTGTATGGGGCACGGAGAGTTGTGCGTCCACGCACTCGCATGCGCCTAGTCTGCGGTTCAGGCGTGTGCTGGTGTGTCTGTCAGCTGGATAACTGAAAAAGTTATGCACGGATCTGGATGGAATTTTGTAGAGTTGTTGGAAATGACACACGGAAGGAGTAATTACATTTTGGTGCATTTCTGTAGCCTTTAAGTAACATGCTAGTTTGACATCTGTTATGAGCTAACATACTGCGATCGACTCCAGCAACACGCAGCAGTTGCTTCCACTCTACTGTGTGGTACTAAAACAGCTCAGATAGTGTAGCGGTTAGCCCTATGGTCTGCCAAGCTGGAGACCCGGGTTTACGTCCCACCTCCGGCAGATCACGAAAATATTTCCTTTTTTTGGAGAGATCGGGGGTAGACATTGCATAGAAGTCCACGAGCGTAGTCGAACTCGCAACACTGCGGACGCTGCGGTAGACACAGCGCCACTAACATGAATGGGGTCGCGTTAGGTGCGGTGTCCATAACCACTCGGCCAGAGCGGACCCGGAAATATTTACTTTTATGACTATCTCGCGTACCACCATGAGCGTGCTTGCGTACCCATGGTGACAAGTTATTAAATTATGGTGCATTTCTGTACCCTTCAAGTAACATAATAGCGTCTAGTAATTTGTTTTGTGGCTCATTTGGGCCATTTTCAGCTTTATTCCGGCTTAGCTGGAAAGGGATGAAGAAGAAGGAGGAGACATGCAGCCAAAGCTGTCAGTGAGGGGAAGCAAACTCATGACTCTGTGCCCTTATGACATATGTGTGGTTTGTAATTCACTAGCTAACAGACTGAGCACACAGGCAGACACGCACAAAATGACTTTGAGGCCAGTAAGCACAACTATAAATAGTAGAGGGAGAGAGAGGGCGAGAGAGAGAGAGATGTGAGAGAGATTTGAGAGAGATGTGATAGAGATGTGAGAGAGATGTGAGGGTGATAGAGAGAGAGAAAAAATGTGAGAGAGAGAGAGAGATGTGAGAGAGAGAGCAAGAGAGAGAGGGCGAGAGAGAAAAAATGTGAGCGAGAGCAAGAGAGAGAGAGGGCGAGAGAGAATGTGTGAGAGAGGGAGAGAGATAGAAGTATGTGCGGGAGATGCAGTAATTTTAAACAATTTCATTAAAAATGTGTTCAGCATACAAGCATAAGGGTCCTCTAAAAACATTTACTTTACAAGCCACTTTGGAAGTATCTTGGGTGGAGAGTGTGTGTGTTCTCCGGACAGCATCACCATGGAGCCCGGCCAAACGCTGAGCACAGCCGACCCGGTACACCGCTTCCTCCCAGGCATGATCCCTCATGATCACCCATCGCCACTCCAACCTCCGATGACCCTTCCCTGTGTCGGGTTGGACGCCAGCGAGAACAGATGCCGTAGCAGAAAATACACGGACAGAGTTCCACAATGTTTGTACCTGGGGGGCCCACACTATTTGTACCACCAGCCGCCAAGGCCGAAAACGAAAATATTGTAAAAATGTTCCGTTCCAAATGGTTCAGACAGGCCTATATTTACCGTTTTCGTGCTCGGAACCGTTCCGCCACCAAAATATCGGACCTGAACCGGTTTGGAACGCAAAAATGTTGTTCGTTCTTAAAGTTCCTTAAATTGTGCAATGTTAAGTTCAGATATAGTTTATACAAAATATATTTGGTGGACTTTCAAACTTCAGTGCAACTGTATTAGCGTGAAAACCGGATTTAAAACGCCATTACATTCGTCTGTCCACAAGATGGAGCCCCAGATACATGGGGCTTGACGACAGTGAAAGTGAACGCTGTAAGCGCCCAGCGATCTATCGGTAAGTTGGTGATTAAGTATGATTATGTTACTTATAGGCTACAGAAATTCACCCAAAATTCTGTTTGTCATTTCCAACAACTCTGCAAAATCTCATCCAGATCCGTGCATAACATTTTCAGTTATCTTGGAGACAGACAAACCAACAACCAAACATAACCTGCTTCGCAGCGCAGGTAATAAACAATTGGAAAAAAAGTTATGATCACATAAATAGATGTCCGGCAGACGGACATAGAAGTTTTGACGGTGCTTATTATACTGAGCAAGCCTGCCACAGGAGTCGCTGCACAAAGACCATCAAATGAAAGTGCTGACTGCGTGAGCTGAGCTACTAAAAGTGCTTTTAGGGCAATCCTTGTTTTGACAACATTGTGGACATGTTTGTTATTTAGTCACTCCGAGGTGTTTGTTTGGGGAAGTTAGGCCATGCCGCGAGGCTTCGTTTCGACACAAATAATTCAAATCCATCACTGTTGGTTTAGGGGGCACAAGCAGGTCATCACAACTAGGGGTGCACTGATCAAATTTTTTTCCTCATGACCCGATCCCGGTCCTTTGATCGACCTATCCCGATCTCCGATACCGAGTCCCGATCCCCGATACCGAGTCCTGATCCACGATACCACGAGTCTCTGCGCGTGGTTGTTGTCACACTTCACATGCTCACTTCAAAATGTTCAACTCCTGCGTCGATCGGCTCGTTTTTACGTCTAATTCCCGCGCATGTCTGCATCGAATGACATTGGCGTGGCTGCCAAGTCGCAAGGAAACTGGTCGTTATCTGCCGTATCTTTTGAAAAGAGAATAATTCTTTTTTTTTTTATTTACTGGAAGTTACTCGGTACTTTCGCTACCTAAGCAACTTTTTTGTGAAGTATGACTTCTTTTTACTTGAGTAATATTTTGCCGAGGTAGCAATACTTTTACTTAAGTCATTTTTATGGCTACTCTGCCCATATCTGGTTGCAACACTAGAACACATGATAATGGGGCAAATTCAGGTGCTGTACATTCAATTCATTGTATTTCCACATCAGCGAACTTCTTCGTCTTTACATATATATTTCAAATACGCAGATAACAACAACAAACATGATCCGTTGTCACATCTTGTTTCTGCTTTTGCAGCTTTTGACTGTTCAGACGTATTTTTCTCCTGCCAATTGCTCGCCAATTGATGTCGGCACATTGTTGCTAAATTGCCATCTGGTGAGGGGTTTTCAAGCCTCCGACTGCAGTTCAGTTTATGGCTGTCACTGCTCAACTAGAGCACATTTTTTGCTATCCAGGGCAGGTTTTCTCGAAACATTTGCTGTTCTCGACAAACCACACAACAGAAGGTTTGTTAGTATCCCCGGAATACGTTGCTATTGCTAACTTTATTCAATTATAGGCTAACATTAAATCATCTTTGTTGTATCTGTAAAGCAGAGGTGGAAAGAGTACTGAAAAATTGTAATTGAGTAAAAGTATCTTTAATTTGCTTAGATTGTACTCAGAGTAAAAGTAAAATTAATTTCATGCAAAAAAAATTGGTGCACCCCTACCGTCTAGCGATATGGATTATGTAAAATCCCGATAACGATATATATCACGATATGCCCATAAGAAAAAAAATTCTAAAACTTTTTTTCTCTTTCTCTCTTTAAAAGTTATATCAACTTAAAGAATGCATAGTAACAATGCAATAAGTTATATTTAAACGATATTTTATTAAATTGTATATTTGTAATTCAAGTGTGATCATCACCTCACAGGTAAGCGGAAGGCTGACCCAGTGCCTATTCTAGGAATGTGCTAGTGGTAGACTCCATCACCGTCAGTTAGGCACCCTCCCACTCTAATCCCGGCCAGCCGCTCTATATCCCTTGGCTAGTTGAAATTAAAATTAAGAAGAAAATAAGAAATAACTAGGGGAAAAAAATCATTGCACATGAAATGCCTTATTGGATTATACCCAATTATGATCAATAATATTGAACCTTATATTAGCTATAATAATGGGGGGAAAACATTATCATCATTTTAATTCAAACATAACTGACAAAACTGCTACATTTTATTGTTTTTGTTTCTTTTCGTGCAATATTGTAGAATGTGTATTTGTTTTATGTTATATGATGCAAATACATTTAAACAATGTCACTACAACAATAATTATAGCACACACCATCGAAGTAATGAGCTATCATTTGCCATGAATGAGTCGTTCACGAACAGCCCAGAGAAACTCGCGGAGCTGAACGTTCAACACGGCTGAGATGTAAACAACAATGGTTGGTGTTGCTGCAGTTGCACAGCGGGATATTGTCAGATAAAAACATTGAGCGTATGGCAAAATACAGCGCTTTAATGACACGGGGACAGCGTGGTTTCTGCATCGGAATAATCGGACCACGAGCATACGGGCACTTGGCGCGTTGTTACTTGTTCCGTATCGTCCATGAAGCAGACTATTTGAACACGCTTTCAAGTTTCAACATCCGCAGCGATTTAACCAGATGGACATTGAAGGGCGTCCATATTCGTTTGAATTTTGAATTATATTGATGTCTCACAGCGATCTTCTGCCATGGTGTGTGTGTTTGTGTGTGCCTGGCTGCCCGCTGAAGCCTCTCTCGTCTCCGCTCGGGGTGGTGCGGCGCACAGCGAATGAATGTGTGTGTGTGTTGAATGTTCCACAGCTGATTTTGAGCGAGCAAATCTACGCGTGTCCCCGATCACTCCCCTGTTTATTTTGCCTGATCAATAATACTCCACCTTATATTAGCTGTAATAATGAAGAAAAAAATATCTATCCCAATAAAAACGATAGAGGAAAAAGGTCACGATAGACATTTTTCTATCATCCTTGCGATACATATCGCCATATCGCCCACCTCTAGTCCTAGCTATCAATTGGCAGAAATGGCAAGTAACAGAGTACAAATACTTTTGTACTTTTTTCTGTACTTTTAGAAGTCCTTTTTTCTGTGATTAACATGTATAATATGAGTCAGTAGGGGGCGCTGATGTACCGAGTACAGTCCCAGTTATTAAGTTCGTAAGTGGTTCTCGTTTAGTCCCAAGTTATAAGCTAAATTAGGCTAGGTAAATTAGTTCAAACAATAACATTGACAAACTAACATTGAAAAATATGCATTTTACATATAATTTTAATTGTAGTACTTTATACTTTATACTTTCAAAAATACTTTTGAGTACATTTTAGAGCCTGTACTTTTTACTTTCGAAAATACTTATGTATTACGTATATAATACGTATGTATTATACATTATCTCTAGTCACCTATGTTTAAAAAAACATTCCTGTTTGGTACATGCTGCCCTAAAACTCGAATCCTACAAAATTACTTTTAAAACCTTCCATTCTGAACGGTTCAGGCCAGATATGTGACCAAGTCCCTTTTTCAAGTCTCAAGTCTCAAGTCCTTCTTGGGCAAGTCAAGTCAAGTCTCAAGTCAACTCCAAATCAAGTCATTATTGCTGTAATTTTAGCTCCAGAATCTGATTTTATAAAGTAGCAAAAAATCAAACGACGCTATTATGAAAGCAAAACTATTGCTTGCTTTTGACTTTATTAAAATCAAATTCTGGAGCTAAAATTACAGCATGTTAATGATGACTTGACCTGGACCTGACTTGCCCAAGAAGAACTTGAGACCTGAGACTTGAAAGAGGGACTTCTCTGGAACTTCAGGCAGGCCTATTTTAACATTTTCATTCTCTGAACCGCTCCACCACCAAAATATCGGTCCTGAACCGGTTCGGAATGCAAGAATTTTGATCGTTCTTGAAGTTTCTTATATATACTTCAGTGCAACTATATTAACATGAAACCAGGTGGGGCTTGAAAAGTGACGGTGAAAGTCGGATGGATGCACAACCGAAATAGTCTCCCAGACATAAGATATGTTAAAATAGGAAGATATGTTAAAAGGAAGAAATCGTTTTACGTTTCTATTTCCACCAGGGTTTGAAAACAAAATTATTTTTAAAACAGGCAAGTTCAGGCAAGTCTATGTTTAATGTTTTTGTTTTCTGAACCGTTCAGCACTAAAATTTTGGTCCTGACCCGGTTCGGAACGAAAGCATTTTGTTCGTTCTTCAACTTCCTTATATTGTGTTATGTTAACCCTTTCACTGCTGCAGTTGCCCTGCGACGTCCAGAACTAGCTTGCCGCTATCGCCGCAGTCGCCTAGGGACGTCGGAACCTGTTTTTCATTGCGACGTCATCATGACATTCTTGTCCATTTGCTGTGTGAAAATCATATTTCTAGCATGAGGATAATACTAGTTACTACTAGTAGTAGTCGTCGAAGTAGAAGTAGTAGGAGGAGACAGCTTGTCATTTCGGCGACGCTGGAGTCACACACTTTTCTCTCCTCTTCCCAGGAGGAGTAAATTTTTTCACGCTGTAAAGAAGAAGAATGCCAATCCGAATATAACTCTTCATTTAGCACTCCGTCTCTCCCTCGCGCGCTCTCTCTCGCCCTCCCTCGCGCACTCTCTATCTCATCTTCTCATATACTCTCATATTTTGTTCCGTTATGTTGACATTGGCACTTGCCAATACATGGCTTTTTGAACATACATTCATACATTCAGGAATTTCACATACATGACTTTCAAGTCGCCCTACATGGATATGCTGTGTATTATTATTTTTAGAACTGCACACTATATATATATATTTCACTATATATGAGAAGTGTGTTATGAATTTCGATGGTAGTTGTTTTACAACTACCATTAAACATGCAAGATAGGAGTTGGGTGTGTGAATGCATGTCAAAGGTGCGTGCTTGGTGTACTGGAATACAATGCCAAATGAGCATTCAGCCCACAGAGTGTGTTACGAACACTCATAAATACGCCAGAGATACTGGCCGAACAACGCGAGTAAGAATTGGACTCACGAGAGATTTAGCTCTAACAGACTAACCATAAATGCGACTCGATGGGGAACCAGTTAGCGTCATATACACCAGATGGTATCGTACGAGTATATCCGTGGTACAAACTGACCACGACTCGCCGGGTGATATAATCATATGCTAACCGGTCCCCGGAGATGGGAACTACGGAAGGTTTGAGTCGCTAGTTATAGGCTAGCTGCCAGAGTAAGCTTACGCACGGAACAGACGGGAGGAACGATCGTATTGCCACATAAACTCCCGCCTGCCGGCCGAAACCCATAACCGCATGGGTAAGAGGCGGAGTAGTTATATAGAGATCAGAAAACCAATACTCAGCTTCCAGGTATCCATGAAAATGCCAGCAGGTCGAATCGGCATCGACTCGCTGGCTAAATAGGGAAGCCACAGCTGTTAGCATTAGCACTCTACTTCGTGGCTTCCGCCCGAGACTGGCGCCCAGCGCCTTACGGGCATAGCGCCCTCTAGCTGCAAGTCACAGGCACAGCAAGTGGCGCCGGAGCGCCACC
>OMKY01090704.1:0-11003 GCA_900302395.1 Bregmaceros cantori | reverse complement strand
AAAGATGTAAATTTTGGAATACACTCAGCCATAAGTCCCTTTTATCCAACATCCGACAAGCAGGTGGTAATTTGCCAGTTTGCAGCGAGACGTAAGTAACAGAAAATCCAGCCGAGCTAGACTTAGATCCACCTGGCCAGACTCAATAAGGAGAGAGAGATAAGGAGAGAGAGGGAGAGAGAGAGGGAGAGAGAGAGAGAGAGAGAGAGAGAGAGAGAGACCGAGAAAGATAGAGAGAGAAACAATGTGTTAACAATATGGAGGCCACGAGTGTGAGATAGAGAGAGAAAGGTCGTGAGAGAGAGACAGAGAGAGAAAGATAGAGAACGGCCATGAGAGAGAGATAGAGAGAGAGAGAAGAAGAGAGAGAGAAAGGCTGAGAGGAGAGAGAAGGAGAGAGAGAGAGAGACAGAGAGAGAGGTAGAGAGAGATGAGAAATGGAGAGATAGAAAGAGAGAGAGAGAGACAGAAAGAGAGAAAGAAAGAGAGAGAGAGAGAGATAGTGATCTGCAGTCCTCGTCAGACAACGCTATCGGTACATCTTTTAATTATCCACTCCTCCGTGGAGAAGCGGCGTGTAGAGGATGGAGATCGCTCGTCCGATGCGCTCCCACTCACCCGCCTGACGCCGCGCCGATACGGAGATCCCACCATCGATTAGCTTCCTGTACCTCCGCCTCTCGCTCCATCTACGTCCGAATATACTCTCTCTCCTTATCTCGCTCTCCCCATCTCTCCGTCTCGTTTACACTTTTACAGTTTTCTATGAATATCGACCATCTCTCCTTGAACGCTAGTAATGGCTTTGGTTCGAATCTTCTTTATCTACTTTGACGTAGAGCAACAAGTTGGGTCAAAATGGACACTTTTTATCCTTTCGATACAACTGACCCTTTTCACACTTCAAGCGGAATTACGCAATTCTTGTGTAATTCTTCGTTTCTGCACCTCCATTCATTTAGCATGATAGTTAGCATGATAGTTAACATAATGAACTTGATTATTACGTACATATCCTTTGTGGGGGAATTTAACCTTTTTGTCTTGTGGATAACAGTGCATTCTTCTAAATAATGAATGTCATACCAGCTGTGTTATTGTTTTTTTTTGTATGTTAATCCTCAGGTTCCAAGCTGGTCGCCGATGGTTCAAGGAGGTGACACAAAGTGGCCGAACCCATGCACACTTCAACCCATGCACACTTCAACCCATGCGCACTTCAACCCATGCACACTTCAACCCATGCGCACTTCAATCCATCCACACTTGAACCCATTCACATTTGAACCCATCCACACTTGAACTCGCCAGCACACGTCACGGACAATGTCAGCCCTTGAAACCGTCTCTCCAGGAGCACAGATTAAAAAAAAGGATTGGGGTTTTTGATTTTCAAAGGTGACTACGAGAATGGAGAGATTTAGAGACACACAACATGAGAGTATCTGTATGTGTTTGTGTGTGTGTGTGTGTGTTTGTGTGTGTGTGTCTTGTGTGTGTCTTGTGTGTGTGTGTGCGTGTGTCTGTCTGTGTGTGTCTGTGTGTACATGGGTCTGTGTGTCTCTCTGTGTGCGTGTGTGTGTCTGTGTGTGTCTGTGTGTGTCTGTGTGTGTCTGTGTGTGTCTGTGTGTGCGTCCCTTCTATAAGCTCTGCAGCAGCATCTACTAAGCCCCAGGTAAGAGCAGCTTCTCAGAGGAGAATTTCATTTTGGCTTCGTCCCCCACACAGAGCTGTGGATCACTAGGCTTCCCTCAGGAACCAATAAACTGCTTTGAGGATATGGGGAGATGAGTGGGGGCGTGTTAGCTAAGAGAGAGAGAGAGAGGGAGAGATAAAGAGAGGCGGAGAGAGTGAGAGAGGGAGAGAGAGAGAGAGAGAGAGAGAGAGAGAGAGAGAGAGAGAGAGAGAGAGAGAGAGAGAGAGAGTAGTTGTACAGTTGTGTAGCGCAGCGGCGGAAGCTGGTCTTTCAAGGATGGGAAGCCCGGAAGGAGATTTCATCCTACGTCAGACGCAACATGTGTCTGTCTATATGTCTATCTGTTCTTTCAGACTAAGCATCTTTTCCAGGGAGTTGAACAATGTTGTCCCAATTTTAAGTTCTATTTATTATGCAGGAGATCATTTTTTTGTTGAATTTTAAAACCCGTTAAGTTGCCCGATCTTGAAGAAAGAAAGAAAGAAAGAAAGAAAGAAAGAAAGAAAGAAAGAAAGAAAGAAAGAAAGAAAGAAAGAAAGAAAGAAAGAAAGGCATTAAGAGAAATTAAGAGAGAAAAGAGAAAGAGAGGGTGGTGAAAGACAGAGAGATATTTTCTAATAATGATAATGGCCAATGTCTGCAGAATGGCCCCAGAGCCAACAAGATGTCAGGTATGTGATGGAGTCTGAGTGGACACAGCCAACTTCTCTATAGGACAATATGGTCATTAGTGGTGGACACTAGTGGGATTTAGAGAAATCGCAGAACAAGGGAGGAGAGGTAGAGAATTAGAATCACTCGTAGAGCTCAAGCCTCCATCACAGCCAAAGGGTCAACCAGAGGCTGAAGTCCCCGAAAAGGGACGAGAGTCACCCCGAAACGGACGAGAATCACCCCGAAACGGACGAGAACCATCAATGAATGCACTATGACATCACAAGTCAGTGGAGCAAGTTGGATATTGAGAGAGAATAAGTCAGACAACTAGAAGCACTCAGAGAAACGCAAACCTGCGCCGTAGTGGTATAAAAAAACAATAGTACTTTTAGTGCTAGCAGTATGTGTGGCAAGCCATTATCAATGCAAGTGCTCGAGTAGCGTGATTGCGATTGACGCCACCGGTGAACATGCTCAGCACAAATGTATTTTACTCTTACTTAAGTAAGAAATGTGGGTACTTCACTGCTGGTTCTTTGGTCCACAGCAGGTCTGGAGCGACCCCAGACAGGTCACCCCAGCTGGGCGGCGCTCGCACCGTTTTCCTGCTTCTCTGCACGCCGGCTGCAGCTTGACCGTCCCCTGCACCGCCTGAGAGGGTTGTCCTCTCGGGAAGTCTTTTTTTCTGCAGATCCGGACTCAACGAGTATTGATTTTTTTGTGTGCCTGTGAGCGTGTGCATGCGTGCACACCTGTGTGTGTGTGTGTGCGACTGTGCGTGTGTCTCTTTCTGGGTCAACTCCTGAGGGCCGAGCGTTTAGGTTGGTATTTGAAAAAATAAAGTCTGCCTGAAGTGAAATTGTGGACGCTGCAATCGGTTGCATGTATATGGCAGCAGAGGGGGTAAGGTTACTTTGTCAAAGTAATCAATTACCCTTACAAGTTACCTGTGACAAGCTGGTTATGTGACGAGCGGCCCGTCTAGGAAGTTTGGTGTTAGATCGGTTACCTCCTTTAAAACACCATAGGTATCTGAACCAACTTCCAAGGAAAGGGCAGAGACTCGCGGAGCTGAAAGAATTTAATATCAACGACGGCATTAATATTTCACCAACAGAGAGGGGTAGAGAGGGCACCGTGCGGGGAAGTCGTCCTGCGAGTGGCTGTGTGTGGAGGGCAGGGGAGAGCTGCTGCCATATAGCGGTGTGTGGAGGGCAGGGGAGAGCTGCTGCCATATATCCTAAGGCTGCGTTACGGTGACTCGCACGGCACCCCCTTCCCCCACCCAGTGGGACGAGTGCCCCGCACGGCACGGTCGTTTAAATATGCCCGCGAATGTATGCGTCGACTGAGACGCGCGTCAACTTGTCGCTCGACGCAAATTCTCGCAGCGCGTATCAATGCCACATATCTTCCCATCGACTTACATGGTATTTTTGGGATTTCCGCCGCCCGTGACAAGCGCGAACGAGCTTCAATGGAAACGCACCGTAAGCCCGCCCTGCGCACTGCTCTGCACGGCGGAAGTGGCATCGAGCTGGTTTCGATAACCTGATTAAAGAGTCGGTTGGTTGGTTTCAATTAGCCTCCTGATTGACTCAGTCCGTCAGCACGCTGACAGCTTGGCGATAAGGCGATCGTGCTAATCAGAGAATTGACGGCCATAATTGAGTGTGCCTTTCAGACAAGACAGAGACGCGCCGGTCCGTCTCAGTCGATACGTCTCCGTCCAGATTAGGAGGATATTATGGATGGGTGATCACAATAAACTAACAAAGAACAGAACGTTATGAAGGAAGTTACAGACACAAGCCTGGTTGGAATAAAAAAATGCAACATAGTTGTTATTTAGATAGTATAGTTACACATCACTCTCTTTTTGTATAAATATTGATGAAATACAGTCAAAATCCTACTTGAAGTTATCACCGAGTGGTCACATGTTCTTCTGGACCAATAGGTTGGCTGCTTCTAATAGTACTTCCAAAAGGAATGAGACAATGGAACGTGCTGAACTGATTATTAAATCATGCGTTTGTGGGTCACAGATCCACACGAGAGCATTTGGGTGAGGAATAGCACCACAATTCTACCACCACAATTTTTAAATAACACGTTAGGTGTATGTTTCCACTAAATAGACATGTTGAAAAATAGCCAAATACACGGCAAGTTAATGACACTGGAAGTGACGTTAAGAGTGCAAATTTAACCGGAGGTACCCCCCAAAATTGTCTATAGTGCCTGGGTGCACGCTTGCGTTCTGACGGCTCTGCGTTCCGAAATGAATTTCGCCACATCATTTGCTATGATGTAAAGTGTGTATCCAAAAAAACAATCCGCACATTTTATTAGTGCCCCTCCAAAACCCTAAGGCTAAACCAAGTCTAAATAAACAATCCGTTGTTGATCGTTGTTGTTTTTAATCGGAACGCAGAGACGTTGATACTGTGGGTGCCCCCCTCTGGGCCCCACCTGCATTTCTTCAGCTGAATGTCATCAGTATAACAAAATACCTCTGTGGGCGGTATAGACTAAAACCATATCGAAGCGTAGCGTGCAGCTCACCTTGGTATCAGTAATGATTTTGATATATATAAAAGAAATAGAGACACCAGCATAGGTCAATCTTAGGGTGTATTCAAACCGCATTTCGAATTTGTCGCGGTTTGGTTCCTGGATGCAGCGCGGGTTGATTTGCAGCGGTTGTGTTCAGACGCAGTGTTTAACACCCAAGATACATTTGTAAACAACTCCATACTGTATACGATAGTCACTCGATGATTGGATAAATATTCAGCCACTCAGGAACCGGGACAAACGACGTGGATAACTCAGAGCAGAGCGGAACATTTCTCTGTTTGGTGTGTGTGTGAGAGTTGGCGAGTCCAATTGTTGCTGTAAATCAGGCGATTTACACCAGTGAGCGCGCTCCGAGTCAGGGCGCCTTTTCTGCGGGTTCAGCCGCGGGTTGAGAGCACCTCGTCTAGCAGGGCTCGTCTTGGATGAGTTAGCGCGCGCTCGGACCCGCTTGTCGCGTGTAGGACCAAAGACCAGATATATGGCTACAATTCTTTGAGACTTTGGTGTCCAACTCTACTTATTATTATAAGTTGGGGGATAGTTGTTGGCGGCTGGTGGATTTTATACATATTATATGCATAGTATGTCTGGGCATATTCACCCCTGTACACTGCGGGGAGTGCAATGGAAGTTAAGTGCAAACAAACCGTGGTGCAAAATGGCTGCCGTGATGTCACATGCCGAACCCTATTAAAATCAATGACCATCACTATGTTTTCCAGCCTCACACGACTACACAGAAACACACTGACAATTAAAAGTTAGCTAGTAATATCCATGTATTTTGTTTTAGACATTTAAGGCTTACAGCTAGTTAGTTCCTGAATGTAATGTTATTTAGACCCCGCAGGCACCCTGTGTTTGAATGTGTGTCAGTCCCTCAAACTCCCCCATGCAAATGATTTACACATAACACCACTGGAATGTTCTAGAATATATTTAATAAATGAAAGCTTGCTGAAACAAAATAACGACCAAACAACACACAGCTGAGCAGTGAAGTGAAATTAGCATATTCCCGTCCTCATACAAACATGGACGCATACATTAGCTGTAGCGACTCTGGACCTACAGTGTTACGACCAGGGGTAATGTATTCCCTCTGATGAATAAGTTAACATTTAAAGTGCGACTCTCGTTGGCTGTGAAGTGAGTGGAAAATGAAAAATTAGAAAACAGAGTTTGACACGACCCAGTTCCAACCCTGAACCGTGGTGCTCCCCTAGGAGATGACTTTAAAAATGGTGGTTAACTGATGTTTGCTTTTGAAGAAGTCGCTGTGAGTGAAATGACGTTGTTAGCACGACAGGCACCGTTGGATCTGGTCACCCGGACACTGGGTCTTTTTCAGTTCTACTTTATTTCTATTTCTATAACACATTTGAAGTTCCCTCTTATTCTTGTCTTATTTTGTGACTTTGTTTGTTTTGTCATTTTGTACAAAAAAATCCTCAATATCTCCCCCACATTCTCTGGTAGTATTGCTCCGTTTCATCTGTTCGCACGTCATCGTAAGGTCCCCAGATCCGTGTCAATTTACACACGTAATCGACGGAGAGAACGTGTGAAACTCTTGACATGTCTCCATAGTTTACGTGAGGTATGAACGGGCACCGGGTCGAAGAGATCAGAGGTAGACATCTCAGTGAAGCCGGTGAGTGGAGTAGAACTGGTACTGGCACTACGGACGATGTGATCTGTCTTTAGGTTCAGCGTCTCTAACCGCTCCGCCATCGACCACTCCCATTGTATTTGTAATGTGATTACTGCAAACTCATCCATGTATTCATAGCTCTATTCTCCAGAGCCCCCCCTTCACTGCTTTCAGCTTCCAACATTCTGTTTCCCTCTCTCTAGCTCCCTCTCTCTCTCTCGCCCTCTCTCGCGAGCTCTCTCTCTCTAGCTCCCTCTCTCTCTCTTGCCCTCTCTCACATGTTCTGTCTCTCTAGCTCCCTCTCTCTCTCGCATGCTCTCTCTCATGCGCTCTCTCTCGCGCCCTCTCTCTCGTATGCTCTCTCTCATTCGCTCGCTCTCTCTCGCATGCTCTCTCTCATGCGCTCTCTCTCTCTCTCTCTCTCTCTCACTCTCTCTTGTGCGCTCTCTCTCTCACGCGCTCTCTCTCTATCTCCTCTCTCTCTCACTCTCTCTTGTGCGCTCTCTCTCTCTCGCACGCACTCTCTCTCTCTCTCTCTCGCATTGCTCTCTCTCCCTCTCTCTATAAATCTCTCCCTCCCTCTCTCTCTCTCTCGCTCTCTCTCGCGCGCTCTCTCTCTCACACACGCTCGCTCTCTCTCCCTCTCGCACGCTCTCTCTCCATCTCGCACGCTCTCTCTCTCCCTTTCTCTATAAATCTCCATCTCTCTCTCCCTCTCTCTCTCTATCTCTCTCTCTCCCTCCCCCCCTCTCTCCCCCTCTCCCTCTCACACACTCTCTCTCCCTTTCTCTATAAATCTCCATCTCTCTCTCTCTCTCTCTCTCTCTCTCCTCCCCCCCCTCTCCCTCTCTCCCTCTCTCTCTCTCTCTAGTCCTGTTTTCTGTCTCATGCTGTATAATGTCTGATGACACTGACCCACCCAGCAGTCAGGGCTGGATGTATAATTCATACGGGGACCACACAGCTGAACATTCCCCCTGACTCTGTCATGTTTAATAATGCTTCTCTCTGTCATCCGCGTCTGTAGCGCTACGCTCCTTGTCATCGTTAAGTGTGTATGGAGGTGTGTGTTTTTTAAGTGTACTTGTTAATATTACACACTCACTAGCCGCGGGGACCAGGTACCCGACAGCATTTTTTTTTCCTAGCCTCCTGTTCAGCTTGTTGTTGCGCCACTACCTGCGATAGGGGGCGATACTGCCCCGGTAAGGCGCTGAGCACCGATCTCTGGACAGGAAGCTATGAGGAAGAGCTAGTGCTAACGATGAGCACCTGTAGCTTCCCTATTTAGGCAGCAGGCTTTCATAAGGAAAGCCTGTTTGAATTATCTTGGACCAGAGGCTGAGTATCTTGCTATTTGACCATCCAATAGTTAACCATTCTGCCTCCTAAACCTAGCGGTTGTGGTTCCTGCCGACAGACAGGTGTTCATGCTAAAGGCGGTCTTTTCCATACCTGTCTGTGGCGCTTATGAAGCACGTCACGAACCAAACTCCACCTACGTCTTGTGTAGCCCGTACAAACCCCGCCCACGCTTTTCGCGACATGAGAAGATTGTAAATCAAAAGCATTCAATTACATTTAAAAAAGAGGATTCGTCCCAATGTATTATTATTATTAATATTGTTAACTATTTGGATGACTACTTTTTACTTTTACTTGAGTAATATTTTGCTGAGGTAACAATACTTTTACTCAAGTCATTTTTATGGCTACTCTGCCCCTATCTGTCTGCAAACACGGATGTTAGAAGTCAATGCAATCCGATATTCCACTAATAATAACAATGACTTGTCAGCTCGATCCAGAGGCCAAAAATTAGGTATCATTTTCTTTTCAAACAGAACGTTGCGGCCTAATGACCCGTGTCTTTACTTAGTAAGGAGTCGCCTCATTAACCTCACAGTGGTACACTACACTCTCTCTCTCTCTCTCTCTCTCTCTCTCTCTCTCTCTCTCTCTCTCTCTCGCTCTCGCTCTCTCCTTCCTCCAGTCTCTCTCACGCTCTCCTTCCTCCTCTCTCTCTCTCTCTCTTTCTCTCTCTCTCCCTCTCTCTCTCCCTCCTCTCTCCCTCTCTCTCTCTCTCTCTCTCTCTCTCTCTCTCCCTCCTCTCTGTCTCTTTCTCTTTCTCTCACACTATCCTTCCTCCTCTCTCTCTCTCGCTCTCTCTCTATCTCTCTCTCTCCCAGACACAAATGGGTATAATGAGGCGTAATGACCACAGAAGGCAGCGGCCATGACACAGGCCGCGCTGTGCCCGCTGTACCCAAACAACTCGTTTCAAGCTCGTTGCAGGTTGTTAGTCGGATCTCTCCGGGAGGAATACGCACACCGCGCATCGCCGTCCACACTTCTACCGGTCTGACGTGTCTGTGTCTTTGGATGCTCCCTATCCCCTACTCCCTACTCCCCATATAGTGCACTCACTCATAGTGCACACAACAGCAACGAGATTTCGGACACTGGAGTTGGCGTTGTCAAAATTACTTTAAAATATAATTATAAAAAGTATAATTATAAAATTCAAAAATCATCAGAAAAAGTCAGAACTACTTACATTTATGACTATTAACTAGCTATTTACTCCCACCGCACCATTTTTTTGGAGTTTAGGTCACTTTCAAAACATCTCGCAATGCATTAAGGGTTATATTGCTTTGTCTAGGGTACATCCGATGCTCACTACTTTTTGCTGTGCATTGTGGGATACTTTCAGTGCACTATATAAGGTACATGGAGAATTCGGACACCCCTAAAAAATGGCGTGCGCCCTATATAGTGCACTATATGGGGGATAGGGAGCGATTTCGGACACAGCCTTTGTGAGCAAAGCTAGGGTTCGAGAGGAGGGCGGAGAGGAAGATGGTTAAGATGAAGAAGAGAAACTGCTTGTCATGACTTTCCTATGACAATCATGCACATTTTAAGGACAAGCCACACCTTAATCCTAGTCCCAAATTTCCCCAAATGATGGAATGTCTATATATGGCACATAGACCATTATCTAAACCGACATCATCACTGTCTGCATGTTCACATCTGACTCGCCAGAGTGCAAAGAAATGATGCGGAAGACTCATACCATCTTGTGTGTCTGGTTGTACCAATAGAGGCCGTTATGAGGTTGAGATGTGGGTCTGGGAATCTGGCCGTCCTCGGCCACATTTGCTGGTCGCTGATTGGTCACGCTCTAAGGGGGTGACATAACGTGGCCGGCCAATCCCAGTCTGGCAGGCATCAATAGAACAAAGGTAGACAGGAATCTGCAGGCATCCCCTGCCACCAGTGGGGTGCCACTACCTTTGCCCCCCCCCACTCCATTCCCCACAGCAAAGTGTTGTGAATTCAGGGGTGTCACACGTGCAGGGGTGGGGGGAGCACTGGTGTATCAAAAATTAGTTTTTAAAAATCTGCCACCACCCCTTCGTGGAGACACGTTCCCCTTTACCTGAACTAAACTTAACTGAGATGTTAAGAACAGTGGAGACACGTTCCTCTTTACCTGAACTAAACTTAACTGAGATGTTAAGAACAGTGGAGACACGTTCCCCTTTACCTGAACTAAACTTAACTGAGATGTTAAGAACAGTGGAGACACGTTCCCCTTTACCTGAACTAAACTTAACTGAGATGTTAAGAACAGTGGAGACACGTTCCCCTTTACCTGAACTAAACTTAACTGAGATGTTAAGAACAGTGGAGACACGTTCCCCTTTACCTGAACTAAACTTAACTGAGATGTTAAGAACAGTGGAGACACGTTCCCCTTTACCTGAACTGAACTTAAGAGATGCGCCAAGCTGTGTGTTGAGTTTTTTTGTAGTGAAGTGGCTCGTGTTCTGTACAAAGGCTGATGACAGCGTTGACACGCGCTGCAAATTGACACCAGACACTCATAAATTGGGGAGCTTTCATCCAACGCGAGCGGATCATAAAATTTGAATTACTCTGTAAATGTCAAGAAGAAAAACGTGCTGATATTGTCCGATGGTTGTCCTTCTACGTGCGGAGGATTAGCCTGGCGAGCCAGAATCAACGCATCGTCAACGCATCACACATCGCTTGCATTGGGTCTGGGAAAATCAGGGTCTCCGGCGGTACGAAATCAATCGACCAATCACGTCGCGGACGTGGGCGGAGTTTGTACGGGCTACGCGAGACTTGTCCCACCTACTGCGCTGTGACTGGATAACACGATTTGATTGACACATTTTTGACACCTATGCAGCGCACTATATATGGGGCGCACACTATTTTGTCAGGGTGTCTGAATACTCCATGTACCCTATTTAGTGCACTATATAGGGCATGAGACGTAGGCGGAGTTTGGTTGTCACCTCTAATATGATCAGATTGACAAATTGTATTTCACGTTTTCCGAGCCTGGTTTTACCAGACCCAATGCAAGCTTCT
>OMKY01090698.1:5574-16564 GCA_900302395.1 Bregmaceros cantori | reverse complement strand
AGATGATTTTTTGCCGACGATGAGTCACATATGAAGCGGCCCTATGTAGCGGCCCTGTGATGTGTATTATTGTAATGTAAATAAAATACAGAAACTAGATGTATGGGGAGTTTCATTATATTTATGGAAAGCATATTTGGTTATATTATTATTATTATTATCATTATTATTATTATTATTATTATTATTATTATTAGTAGTAGTAGTAGTAGTAGTAGTAGTAGTAGTAGTAGTAGAAGTAGTAGTAGTATATTATTATTATTATTATTATTATATTATTATTATTATTATTATTTTATTGTATCTTAAGGTTCCCCCTGGGGTATCCAGCAAAAGCGACAAGCTTCGTGACTAGAGCCAGAGAGAGATCGAGAATACTCAAGACCCCACCGGTGTGTGGGCCTTGGTTCCAAATCCCCGCGTCCGCCACGGCTGTTAATACCCCAAGGATACTGCTCGGGCCGACGACTGTCTTAATCAACACTCAAAAGCGTCGGAGGGGGGCCCCCAAAAAAAACAAACTCCAAAAAAAACCTCAATGACATCACAAATCACCATGACAACAGATGACATCACAAATCACCATGACAGCAGTTCCACGACCTATTACACCTTCACTCAGTCAGGTTTCACAGCAATTTGGAGTCCAAAATCTAAGGCAACCAAAGTGTTTGCATCGTCAGTGGCTCGTTGGGGATGGGGATTGATAATTATTGGCTGACAGTTTGGCCTACTTTTTGTTCTCACGTTATGTAACAAAATGTAAATCTGAATCAACATCATTCAACGTTCCAACCATCTTTAACAGAAAATTATTGCACTTACAATCTATAACTATAAAATATCTGTTTCCATGCAGTGACGAGATACTGAGGTGAACTGCATGGTATACTTTTGGTATCCATTTTGACCAGTAGGGCTGTGTTCAAAACTTTTGTATCGATTTAAAAATTAATTCACGCTAAAAAGATGGTGAATCTATTCAAAAGTGTGTGAATTGACCTTTTTAAGAAGTGGTGTTGACTTGAATTTTTCTTTCAATCTTTTCCTACACAGATAGAATTACAAATCCATATGCGGCTGTTTTCTCTACGGGACAGTATTTATTTTAAAGTGACAATCCTGTAAATGGGTCAAAATTTAAATTAATCTAATCGAATCCTGGATCAGCCCTATCGATAAGCTATACTGTCTGTAACGTGTCTGTGTGTGTGTTGCAGTTTTGCCATCGATTGGCAGCCGGCCTACAGGCGTCTGGTGTACCTTAAATCTGCGAGTGTGGTGTGCACCCTGGATGTGGACAAGGGCTACCCAAAGGATGGGCGTGCTCGCCTGGTCTTGGTCCGGAAGAATGACCAGCCTGTAGACTCTGTCCCACAGGTAATCAGCCATCAGGGCCAGTGCGAGGCTCAACGGAGCAGTTCAAAGCTGTTATTCATGACCACACCTGCCTCCGCATGCACGCCCACTTTGGATTGTCTATGCTTGCAGACTCGCTCATCATTACTTTTAATTAGTGAATTTATTCCCATCAATGCCCGGACTCCCGAGTCTTTGTGTAGTTGCAGGATATTTATAACGAATATGAGAGGACCGTATCGATGACCTACCACAACAAATGTGTAGATTCCAGCGAGCAGGTGGCTTTGATTTGCCACCTCGGCTCCTCGCATGTTCCTCTTTTAAACAAAATCCCAATTTGTTATTGCCCGGGGTTATCAAAAGCAAATTTGAACGTCGTGATTGTTGACGGTATATTTACATCCATGGCTCCGAACTGGTTCAAAAAACGAAAACCGAAAAGGAAATTAATTTCACGAGGAACAGAAACGGAACATTATGAAATCCTTAAAAACGTTTTTGTTTTGTTTTTTTGTTTTCTGCATATTTAATAATATCCTATGTTTGGGAGACTATTTCCGTCAACTTTCACTGTCGGGCATCAAGCCCCATGCGTCTAGGGCACCATCTTGTGGACACACTTTCACATTAATACTTGTGCTGAAGTTTGAAAGTCCACCAAATATATTCTGTATAAACTATATCTGAAGTTAACATTGCAAAATACGAGGAACTTTAAGAACGAAGAAATGTTTGCGCTCCAAACCGGTTCAGGACCGAAATTTTGGTGGCGGAACAGTTCTGAGAAGGAAAACGTTAAACATAGGCCTGCCTGAACCATTCAGACCGGAACGTTTAAAAAATAATTTCGTTTTCAAGCCTTGTTTACATCCACTGCCGTCGCATGTCATGATGCTGGGAACGGCGATTGGCTTCGGGAGCAATGACAATAATGATGATAATAAAGATGATGCTGAATTTATTTATATTGCACTTCACATTCGTGAGTATCTCAGAGTGCTAAAGATAAAAAAAAGCATGAAAATCAAGAAAGGATGAACGGCATGACACTAAAGTCAACCTTTCAGGTAGGGCTGCAACTAACGATTATTTTAGTAGTCGATTAGTTGCCGATTATTAAAACGATTAATCGGTTAATCGGTTGGATAATTTTTCCTTTAAAAATACCCCAAATTAAAGCAAGCGACTATTACAAGAAATGAAACCTTTTCTTTTGAAATCTAGACATGTGGCCATCTTTTTACCATCTAATGTACAATGATTAAGTTACATCCTCTGACAACAAAGTTATGACGTGTCATTTATACAGGAATATTTTCATGGTTTTCTTCATATTCACGTGTTTTTTAATCAATTATGCCCATTTCATGTTTCATATTTTCTGAAATTCTGAATGATTATCAAATTTGTGTGGATAAATGGGGGAAATATCAGCTCAAACCTGCTGACAATAACAATTCAATTCTTTGCCGATTATCGATTATTAGATTAGTTGTCGATTAATTTTATGATCGATTAGTCACCGATTAATCGACTAGTAGTTGCAGTCCTACTTTCAGGCCTCTTAAATGTGCCTATAGATAGAATGTGCCTATAGATCGTTTCTGGATGTAGGGGGAACAAACATTATCCTCTAATTTGGTCATCAAATAATCTTTTCCCAGATTGCATCTCTACTTCTGTGCAAATTAGTGGTAGAAGAGTTGAAAGTACAAGTTCTGGGGCTACTCATGATCGTTTGAGTAAATTTGATTTTCTGTTTGTGTGTTTCAGCCTTCAGAACCAAACCCAAGTCTTACTGGATGGTTGCTGTTTCTGTCCAACTGCCCACTGCTGTGAACACTGAGCACCTTTGTCTGTCTGTGTCTTTATCTGTGTTTCTTCAATCTATCCGTGTCTCTTGCTATTCAATAAACAAATTAATACATTTTAAATTCAATAATCTTGAATGAGTACCAACCTGAATGACAAGTGAGTTACCAATTGTTTCACAAAAAGTATTATTTGTTTTATAATTAAACATAAGATAAATTAGTTATGGAACAACAAAATAGCAATTAAAAGTTTAACTTAACTAAAGTAACTAGAGTTTTTTTTTCCCGCAACATTTTACATTTTTGTTGGACAGGTGTAGTGTGAAAGTGGAACGAGGAAGAACTGGGAAGACTACCCTCGCACAAATGTCTGCGTGGGTAGTGTTATGTCCGTGCTGGGACATGTTATCAGGCGAACGACAGACATCTACTCTCAATGTGAACTGCAAGCCAAATGAGGTCATTTCACATTCAGTCAAGCACACATTAATCCCTGTTCTGGTGATTAAAAGCTATTCTGATTGAGAACACACACAACACACAACCCTTCCCTCTAGGAGCTACCGCTCTGCCTATTTCATGTACCGGTTCCACGGTCTCCCAGCATTTGAGTACAAGGTCTCTAAGTACCCCGAGTGTCCATAGGCCGTGTCCCCAGCCTCTGCGTAACTGCCCCTCGGCCGATTTACGGCATTCGCATGTCTCCAAGTCCAGGTGTCCCTTCTGTTTCCAACATTGCTGGATGGACTGGGTTGTGGTCTAGTGAGGAAAATGCAAGAGATGGGCGTGGTGTTGTGAGTTCCGTCGCAGGTGGGGGGCGGTACACGTTTGAGTCGGCTTGCCTGCAACCATGACCGAATGCCAATTCGTCCGAAGCCATCTTGTTGTCCAACAAGATGGCTTCTTTCTGGAGAGAGCCGCTGTGGGTGCCTAGCTCTGACCCAGTGCCCTGGCCGAAGATCCGGGGTTCGCACCCTTTTTGCCTTGTCACCTCTTTTTCATAGCACTCTATCGGCATCAAAAGGGCTGCCTCGCGGTCCCATCAGGCCGCTGTTCGGGGTGTGTTCCCGATCCTGTCGAAGGACAGAGTCTAGCGAGTGGCACTGTCATTTCCCATTCCATCATAAGAAATGGTGGCATAAGTCCAGGCAAGGTGTGTCTGGACGCTCTGTAGTGTAATGGTGTTTGTGTAAGTACAGGTTTTTGTGAGCACTAGTTCGTCAAGTACATGACCTCCTCCATGTAGGCTGGCTGCATGCCTCATCGTTGTTTGTGATCAGTCCTACTATGGTGGGGTCGTGGGCGAACTTGGTGTTTGTGGGGTGGATAGGGGAGCAGTCATGGGTGAAGCGGATCAGACGCCGACTCTGCCTCCAGTTCACTCAGGGATATTGTATACCGTCTTTGAGTGGGGTGTGAATGCGTAGATTCAGTTTTGAAAATAACGTGGATCCGTGGAAGTGTGTCGTCAACTTCTTAATAGTTGGTAGCGGATATTTGTCTGGAATCACCGCTTTATTGACGTAAGTCAACACTTTTTTTTGTCTTTTTTAAAACAATGACCAGTTTGAATATCCAAGGGGACACACTGACTGGCTCTATGATCCCTTCTTCGTCTAGTCGATCCAATTCCTTTGAGGCATCAAAGTCTGAGTGGGTGCATCACTGGTATGATCTCATTCAGTAGTGGTCTATGGGTGAGAATGTTCTCGCCCTTCCTGTTCAATATCAACAAACCCAAACTTTGTGGAAGAGAAAGTAATTTAAGCATGTGGTGTAATCAACTTTTCCGTCTGCTGGTTGAGTACCGATACTCATGCTCCGGTGTGTATGAGCAGTGTCACCGAGCAGTTGTTCACCTTGACCGCGCCTTGCACGAATGATACCTTCTCCGTGCCAATGGTGAGAATTTATTTCTCGCGAGGACTGTGCTGCCGGAGTGGAGCAACACCACTTTGCAAAGTGTCATCTGTGATTTTTGGCCACGCAATCGTCTCCCCTGCCGTAGATGTGGACACTCAGGGCACCATGACTTGTGTGCACTTGTCCGCATACTCTATGCCTTCCGCAATAATGACCACTTCTTCCAGAGTCGGTGCGTCGTCCATTAAGAGAAGTTCTTTCTGACCCACATTACTGAGCGAAGCCACGATAAGATGATCTCGCACCAGCTAGTCCGTGAGATGGTCAATCGGCATGTGCTCGCTTGAACCTTGAGGTGAGGTTGTGTGACAAAATCACAGTGATTTGCTAAAGTGTCCGTCCATGTTCCGAATGATCTCGTCATAGGAAGCCGCATTATCAGCTATGCCCCGGAGAATGCAAACAAACTTCTTCCATTCCTAGCAGATGGCATAGCATTGCTGTCTTGCGTTTCTCCGTTGCCGTGTCGAGACCTTACCAATGAATACGTCTCAAACACATGCCTTCAGTGGTCCCATAGAACAGCTGGTTCCCCAGAAGCAACAGAAAAGTGTCCGGGTGTAGTAGCGCTGGAGCAGCCTGCCAAATGTGTCTGCTGATACCTCAGACCGACTACCCAGACTGCCTGAATGTGTTACAGTTTTCATTTTCAATTTAGTGTCACCGCATGGCTTGGCCTGTCATGGCACCCCATTTTAAACATGTTTTAATTTGTCCAGCCTTGACGCCAATTACCTAACTAACTAAATTACGAAAAACATAATCTACTCTCCCTCCCACACATCACGGAACTAGCAAACCTCACCCTGGTTTATAATAAACCCCCAAGACTGCTAGACAAATTTCCCAGCAAATCCCACAACAATCTAAGAAACAACTCCTAAGGTAACTTCTCTACCAACCAAAAAAAATCTCATTCGGACAGAACTCGCTCTCCTTTCTGCCGGCCCAAAACTCAGAACAGTCTGCCACATGCGGTTAAAAACATGAATCTTCTGAGCTTTGTAGAAGCTATCAAACAGCTCCTGCTAAGAAAGCAAATATGCCAACACTAAGCGCTAGTCGTCCCCGTCTAGAGTCAAACCACCCTCCCTGCTGCGCCCTGTGTCGCTTAAAATAAAATGTAAAAAAGAATGATGTGAACCTCCTCATCATAGCCCTAGCCTCTAGCAACCTTTTTTAACCTGTCCTAAAATAAAATGCATTCATTTATTAAATTTGGGCACTATAAGTATGGCCATCGAACTCATTATATCTCCGCTTGTAGCAGTTAGATGTGGTCTCTTGTAAAAAAGGGCTGTGCTGTATGCACATTTACAAGGTTAAAAGTCATGATCACATTTTTCTTAAATCATATTTTTCTCAAATATAATCCTTTATTCCTGAGAAATGTAACTCTAGATTCTGTATTTAGAATTTTAGATTAATCTAGATTATATTTTTTGAAGTGTAGTAAGGGGCTGCTGTTACTATGTTTCTGTAATCTGATTACTGTAATCCTAAATCTGATGTAGTCTGTTACAACCCTGACTGTAATTTAGTTGCTGATATCATTCACTATGATTTCCTATACCCAGTCTAACCAGGGTTAGAAACGGGGTTGGTTTCGGCGTACTTTTTTGAGATTTTTTTTTTTTAATGCAATCATTTCTAACAAATGGTTGTCTATAAACTTCAGCTTTTCAACTAGTAATGTAGCCTGCAATGACATTGTTTTAATTTAAAAAAACAAAACAACTTTCGGAACACATCGTTGAGGATTTTTTTAAATAAAGCTTTTAATCAAGTGATCCAAAACGAATTACCAATTAGATTGCTTTTGGATCACTTGAACCATACTGCAAATCATTAAAAAACAAAACAAAAGTTGGAGCGTTTGGCCGAGTGGTTAAAGACGCTGCACACATCCCTCCTTTGCTCTGTGGTTTCGCTCACAGCGTCTGCAGTGCGGCGAGTTCTCCTCCCCTTGTCTGCGAAGTCTACCCCTTTTCTGTTCAACTCAGATTCCGACTAATCCTATCTAAAGAAAATAAACCTTAAAACTTTTTAAATTAAAAAAAAAAAAGAATAACTAACGAGTACTAGCGATCGCGTCGTTACTGTCACGATTATTCAAGCTCACATCACCAGGCGCCGCCCGCTCACAGCGGCCACGTGCGCGGAGGGGTACAGCCAGGGGGCGCGCGGGAGGAGGCGGGGACAACAGAAGTGTGTCACTGGGACACGAGGCTCTCCCCGGTCACGTGTTATCGTCTGCCGCGTGCGGCGCGAGGGGGAGGCTGACTGGCTGGCTGGGCTTCTAGGGCTGTGCTGCTGATGGGACAAGTCATTTATGTTGCTGACTTGCGTCGTTCGAATCGCTTCGTGAAGACGCCGTGTTCAGAATCCGAATTAGCTTTATTCGCCATGTCGCATGTCCAAGCATTGTGCACAGGGGCGCCGCCAGGAATTTTGGACCCTATGAAACATTCTAATTTTGGGCCTACCCCCCTCCACCCAGACAATATGTTAAAGAATTAACGAAAAGGTTATGGAAATCGGCATGTGTGTGTTTAATATGTTTATTTCCAATTACCATTTCTTTGTAGAAATTTCTAAAATAATAATAATAAAAAACAATAAAATATTACTTGCGATCCACCGTCCACAGGCCGATCCACCGTCCACGGGCCGTGGGCCGTGCTGCGGGCCCTTAGAATCAGTACCACCTTTCCCCCCCTGGCGGCGCCCCTGATTGTGCACATATATAATCTGTGTGTCTGAGCAGTGCATCATGGGTAATTCACTTGGTCGCGGTTCCAGCGCAATGTGTGTACAATAGACAACGCTCGGTGACAGAATGAGACTGCACAAGGCTAGCCTAGTCGGCACTGGCATCTATAGGCCACATGCAAATTGTGGAATTTGCATAGATATACCATGTGGCCTCGACTTGGGGATAGATTTATTAACCTCTTCCTCATTTGAGGCGGACACTCGCCCAGCTTTGTTAGAATTTTGCATCCAAGCAAAATCTGCAATCGTGTAACGGAGCAGGTGACTGCTACGGTGCACTCTCTTCAGTGAGGGCTGTTTGTAACTTGTGCGTCTGAGCAGTGCATCATGGGTAATGCATTAGGTGCATGCATATACCGTGTGGCCTCGACTTAGGGATAGCTTGATTAACCTCTTCACGATTTCAGGTGGACACGCTCCCAGCTGTGCTACACACACATGGAATTTTGGTCAGACACAGTAGACGCATCAGTGAACATAGATAGATAATAACATTCTTAGTAGTTGGTCAATGATAAGGTATGTTGGAGTGCAATGCTACAAGGCCACATTTGACCGCAAAGTAAGGTACTGTGTGACTGTTCAAGGCTCCACTTTGCCTGGAAAGTTCAACAATATCACCATGCAGGGAAATAAATTGAGTCCAGTGGTGTTAGTAGCCAGGGCCCTGTAGCGCCTGCCAGAGGGAAGGAAGGTGACGGGTGGGGTACGAAGGGATGTGTGAACATATACAAGATTTTGGTTTCCCAACCAATGGCTAATACTAAAGTTTTCAGTAAGTTGTGAGACCAGAAGACCAGACAATGCAGAGCCCTTGCTTTGATATTACTAGCAACAACTCTACACTAAAATGGTACATAATTACTCATGAATGAATGCCCCTGTGAATTGAAATGTCATCGTTTGAAATACATTCTTAGAAATCACAATATTTTCCAAGAGCACGTATACAGAATATTGTATAGAATATTTGGTGATCCTTCAAGGACCAGTCCAAATAGAAAATAGAAACATGAGGGGTGGAGGGGACAGTGGTAGGACCACTGCAATCGCATGCCGCAAAAAAAACTTGTCTGCCGCCGTATCCCACATTTGATGTATTGAATGCTCTAGGGTAGAAACTGATACAATTTTGGAGATCAACACTTTCCAACTGCAGAAGGTCATGAACACCATCAAAAATGTGAGGTGGAAGGAAATGAGTTATCTGCTTTTTGACACTGGGCACCTCAGTTGCTTCATTCTCCCACTGTTGCCAAAGTTGGACAACTGCACGCTCACAGGAGACAGAGAAATGAGAGGGATGCAAGATTTTTGCCAGATTTACGGAGTAGCATATCATCTGGCAACTCTGTGAATTAGGCAGTTGCATTATCTAAGGGTTTTTTTAAGTTTGGGAATGTTGAACAAACACATACAGTCACTTAGGGTTGATCATGCTTAAATCTAATTATACAAATACCCACCCTAAAGATCACGCATGCATGAATACAATTTTCAATGATCAATCAGAATGAAAGGTTGCCTGCTATGATAACTTAGTCTGGCAGTGGACTGCCAACATTATCTAATAAGCTAAAATCCATGCAGAATTGTGCAATGGGCTCAATTTTAAAGGTATATGTTCAATTGATATTGTTAGTCAAACGTGTTTCAAGATGGCATGTGTTAGTCTAAAACATCAGTATTGATGTGCATTTCATTTTTAAATTGGTTAAATAATTTCTAGTGCTTTCAACTAACGGAGGGTCGATAATGTGGCTCACAAATGGCAATAACTTTAATTGGATACGCCACGCATGCACACAGACACAAACACACACATTGCCGGTTTGCGAGCGACACATCAGTAGTGCCTCCCAACATCAACACACACACACACACATTCTCAACCGGCGGCCGGCGCGTGCACAAGGCAGCCAAATCCCATTGAACGGGGGGCAGCGGTAGCGTGCGTAATAACGCTGCGCGCTCACATACATTCACAGGCACACACGCTTACACACACACACACACAAACACACACGCACAACGAATCGGCAACAGACAAGATGTCCGTATCGCGGAGTCGGCGGAAAGGGGAAACTGACTCTCGCCGGTGAGACGGCTCCCGGGGAAAGTGGTGGCGATCCTGCCAGACGGTGATTTGGCTGATCCATAATCGCGGTAATACATTGGGTAGTAGATGAGCCACAGTGGGTTTGGATCGGATCGGGAAGCAGGCGGGGGCTGCGAGAACCGCAGACCGGTTAAAGGGACTAGGGAACCGGGATCAAATATTTCCGCATGACGCTTTCGTCGGAGATGACCACCAGTATGGACACCAACAACAATAACCCAGGTAACAGCAACAATAAAAACAACATCACGGTTATTCCCATACCGGAACATCGGGTGTTTTGTGTGCGTGTTTCCCAGCGAATCGGTGTGGTTATTTAAATCGCGATCCCGGGTACGGGCGCTGTCAGAAGTGATGCCGCGGAGTGTTGTCAAGCAGCCAAGACAGACAGGCTAGCCGGACCTCTAGCAGAGAGTATCCGGTATCTCACTGGCGTATTGTATAGTCCCTCTTGGTGGTGCACAGTCTGCTACGAGCGCACACTGCTAAACTTGGTAATAATGAACGATGTTGCGCCCTAGTAGGTGTGTGTTCTAGTAGGTGTGTGTTCGCAGTAGTGTTGCTTAAACACGATGCACGAATATAATGCACGTGGAGAAAGTACAGATATACTTTTATATGCTCTTTTTTCCCTATTGGGTGCTTTTGATTGTAATGCACATTGTTTGCACAGTTCACACGTTACACGAATGTTGATGTGTAAGCCTATGCAATATGTATACTCATGGAAGTATTAACCGTAATAAGGTTGAAGAGGTATGTGGTGTCACATATGATGCACCCGCGAATTAGACCAAATTATACTTTCTACGGGCAAACGTCAAACTTGCAGACCGTGGGCCAAATATGGCCTGCAGGATGTTTTTTTTTTTCATTTTCTGTTTTTTTTGCGTCCTCTGTTCTTTACTTAAAATGTGGACAGTATTTTTTTTATCTGAAACTACTCTAACTAGTCATAATAGAGCAGTGAATGCATTGTGTTTTGTCTGTGAGCTTC
>OMKY01090692.1:0-16021 GCA_900302395.1 Bregmaceros cantori | reverse complement strand
TTATAGGGACCCTATAAGCGGATCGTTTTTTGGGATTCAAGCGGATAATTTACATCATAACATCAATTTACATCATGCCATTTAATACTTATAATTATCCGATCTAACGCTAAGCATTGTTAAACTGTGTACTACTCATCTTTGTAGATTTTCACAAAGCTGACTCAATGCCGCCCCCACAATTTCCTGTGGTGATAGGTGGTATTGCCTCTGTTTTCATCCGGAGCTCTGGAAAGCTAAGTCCTCTAGCTACGGATGAAAACAAAAAAAACAAAAAACGGATGAAATATGTAGCTGCTGTCCCCCCATAGACCCAAGTTCCCTTGTACATGCCTGTGATCTGTGTTGCACTGTGTCCTTGTCCCCATTGCACTTGTACCAAGAAAAAAAAATCTTGAGAGCTTGTCTGTGTGCTTGCATCATTGACAATGGTGACAATGTATAATGTCAGTAACTAAGAGTAACTAAAACAACTTAGCTACTTTTAAAATAAAGTGGTCTGTAATCTACTCTTGACAAGTAACTGTAGCATTGGCGCTTTATTTCTCTGCAACCTGGAGAAAGACATACAAACATAGAACACAATACAACAAAAAAAAACATACATCAGTTTAGAAAACTGAGAAATCTTAATTTCCAGGGGTCCGCGTTGGCCGAGTGGTTATGAACACCGCACCTAACGCGATCCCATTCATGTTAGTGAATTCATTATGGGTTATATATATTCCCAATTCATTATGGGTTATATTGCTTCGTCTAGGCCTAGGGTACATCCGATGCTCACTACTTTTTGCGGTGCATTGTGGGATACTTTCAGTGCACTATATAGGGTACATGGAGAATTCAGACACCCCTACATAATGGCCTGCGCCCCATATAGTGCACTATATGGGGGATAGGGAGCGATTTCGGACGCAGCCATTGCGTCGGTTCAACCCGGCTTCCTGCTATTGTGCATCATATTTGATACGGGCACAAAATTGTTTAAAATCTGTACATTTTTAAATGAGTTTGTATTTAATACAGACATCACACAAGAGTCGCTTCTGGACCGATGCGGGTGGCCCCTGGGGGGCACAAATTGATTAGGACCGGTCTAGCGGTTTCCAGCAGTGACATGTAATTGCCCCTCGCCCCAGGGACGCGGGTTGAAGCCCATTTAATGTAGAGCTTTTTTACATCCATGCAGGTGTAATGGTGTGTAACCACTAACGATTACTGGACACAACATGGCGCCAACCTACAGGGTTCCAAATCAGTAAATTGGCAGGAAATGACCGTGGAAGTGAAATCCATGTATGATCACACCATTATCTCCTGCAGTCCATTGTGGAAGAATTGCTAGGCCATAACAAGGGTTGGGTAGTAACCAGATATGGGCAGAGTAGCCATAAAAAATACTTAAGTAAAAGTATTGTTACCTCAGCAAAAATATCTCAGGTAAAAAAAAAAAAGTAGTCATCCAAATAGTTACTGAAGTAAAAGTAAACTAAGTACTCCACAAAAAAGTTACTTAAGTGGTGAAAGTACTGAATAACTTTTAGTGAATAAGTGAAGTAAATAAGAGCGAAAGCACCCAAGAGAGAGAGAGAGCGCCCGAGAGAGAGAGACAGAGAGAGAGACAGAGAGAGAGAAAGAGAGAGATGACGTCAACATATGTGCCAACAGTTCCGAACAGGTGTCGCTAAAGGCCAAGTTAATGTAATGAGTGACGAATTGCTGACATCTCAGTAAAAAGTTTTTTTTTTTACCTCAAATTCGAGTAAAAGTAGAAAGTAACTCCATAAATGTACTCCATAAGTAATAAAGTACACACACAAAAATGGAACGGAGTAAATGTACACCGTTACTGCCAATATCTGGTTATCAGTAGCTCAATTACACAAATTAGTATCTGTGGTCCCTAGTACAAAGTACACTAAGAATAATTAATTGCAATGTTTTTTTGGCCCATTTTCAAGTATTTATTCCAGGATGATCGGAACGGGGGGAAAAGAAGGGTGGCATGGCAGACATGTGGGAAAGCTGTTGCTGGGAGAAAGCGAACCCATTACTCACCCCACCACTGTGGAACATGTGTGCTTTGCAGCGCTCTGCAGCACTCAATTACATTTTAAAAATAGAAGCACTCAGAGATTGCAAAACTTCACCATAGTGATACAAAAAATGTACTTTTGTGCTAGCAGTATGTGTGGCAAGCACGGGATTCGCGGCCACGCAGGGATCGTTCACCCGTTAATAATAATGAAGTATGACTATTATGTTACTTATAGGCTACAGAAATGCACCAATGACAAATCAATGACTTCTTTCTTTCGTCATTTCCAACAACTCTGCAAAATTTCAGTTATCCAGGGGACAAACCAACGTGACCAAACACCTAACCTACTCTGTGGCTCTGCCCCGGCGCAGGTAAACATGCATAAGCAAGTTAGTTATGTTTGCCAGTCTAACAGGAGTGAAACGAGCACGTTTCAAAACTGCTAGATGCTACCGACTCAATCGGCAGCTCCTAAATATAATGAAGAAAGGCACTGGCCCCATGGCGTAACGATTTAAGACGATGCGCCGAAAGGCAGCCCCACACATAGTCCTGTCGATGTGGCTTAAGGTCACAGCGCACACAGCACTGTGAGATTGTTCACGGTCGTTTACTGCACGCCTGCTAGTCCCCGCTCTCTCACCCCCCTTTCACACTCAAACTCTGCAAATAAATTGAAAAATGGCGCTTGTACAGAAAAAAATACCACTTAAAAAAACGTAACTGAAGTAATATAACTTAGATACTTCTGAAATAAATTAGACAGCAACCTAACTAGTTAATTTCAAGAGGAGTACTTAGTAACTAGTAGGGTCGATTGCCCTAATGTGGGCTACTGCCTATTGCCTAATGTGGGACACATATGCCCAAGTGGCTCTGGCTCCCCCCCCAAACTAATAAATGTCAATGAAGATATGGTAAAAGCAAACTATGGTAATGTGTCTAACATTAAATTCAACTGCTCAACACTACATTTCACTGTCCGACCTCAAGCAACTGACTGTTAAGAAGATAAGAAGGTGCAAAAAATGGCCCACATTTGGGCAATCGACCCTAACCACTTTTCCGCAGGCTTACTTAAAGCCAGCACGGCGCAGTTCACATGCACATCCACCCAAAAATCGCTTCTCGACGAGCACAAATCGGCCAGACCTCACCATGTTTCAGGACCCAATGAGGTGAGGGTCTGGAATGTGGCCGTCGGTGGCCACGTTTGCTGGTCACTGATTGGTCACGGTCCGAGTGGGCCGGACACAACATGGCCGGCCAATCACAGGAGTGGGGGTCGTGTGCCCATCCCCCAGTCTGGCAGGCATCAATAGAACAAACCCACCTACCCCCTTCTCTCATGCTATACAGCGGCCACAGCACAGTGTTGTGAATTCATGTGTTAATGGGGAGGGGTGTCACAAGCGCAGGAGTGGGGGTGAGCACTTGCATATCAAAATTGAGTTTTTAAAAATTCACAACCCCACCCGTGGCTGCGTTAAGAACAGTGGAGACGCCTTCCCCTTTACTTGAACTAAACTTAACTGAGATGCGCCGATCTGTGCCTTGAGATCTTCTATCGTGGAGAAGTGACTTAAGTTACTGTGGCAACACTGGTCCTCCCTGACATTGCAGCATCATGTTAAGAGCTTCTCCGTCTGTTCCACATGCTTGCCTCCAATTTATTGACAGCATTGCTTCATGCGTCATGCCACCACGGTGCGAGCCGCAGAGACAATCTCATCTCTCGCAGCAGCTGTAATACAGTCCAGGGTTATAATGAAAGTGGGATTAATGGCCCCCACTGTTTGGGAGGAATAAAAAGAAGGTAATATGTGGTGGTGGGGGCAGAAGTGGGGGAGACATAGAGCATGTGTGTCACCTGTTGGATGGATGGACAGGGGAGGGGGAGAGAGAGGATGGGGAGAGGGAGAAAGCAAGTAAAGGGGAGAAAGAGAGAGACTAAGGGAGCGAGAGCTAGAAAGATTCAAAGAGACCGATTCTAAGTGAGTGGGTAGAACCAGGAATGGAGAGAAAAAGAGGGAGAAACGGCAAAATGGAGAGACAGAGAGACAGCTAGAGTGAGACAGAAAGAGAGAGAGAAAAAGAGTCAAAGTATGTAAGTGAAGAGGAAAAGGGAAGAGACTGAGGGGGAGAAAGAGAGACTACAAGGAGGAAAGAGACAGGACGAGGGAGCTACCAGAAGAAATAGAGGCAAATTCTAGAGAGAGATACTAACAGTGTGTTTCCATTGAAGTTCGTTCACGCTTCTCACGGCGGCAAAAATCCTGGAAATACCATGTGAGTGGATGGGAAG
Source organism: Bregmaceros cantori (assembly GCA_900302395.1). NCBI lineage: Eukaryota > Metazoa > Chordata > Actinopteri > Gadiformes > Bregmacerotidae > Bregmaceros > Bregmaceros cantori. The sequence continues at coordinate 11,675 of OMKY01090692.1, read as the reverse complement.
AGATGCGGCATTGATACGCGCCGCAAGAATTTGCGTCCAGCGACCAGTTGCCTCGCGATGTCGAACGCTGATGTCATTTGACGCAGACAAGACACGCCCGCATGGGAGGGCGTGTCTTGTCGAAGCTCGCAGCGGGAGCCAGCCGACTATAGCCAGCCGACCACACACAGCCACTCAAGACTTCCCTGCGCGATGCCCACTCTATCCCTCTCTGTTTGTGAAGAATCAATAATGCGCTCTGCGTCTGTCCTTTCCTTCCCAGGGAAGTTAGTTCAGATACCTATGTCATTTAAAGAAGGTATCCGATCTAACACCCACCTTCCTAGACAGGCCGCTTGTCACAAGCGTCACCTCGAATTGAAACAACGCTGGCTTGAGCGCATATTTCGAGTATTCGCGCCGCCTGTGGCAAGCGCCACAAACTCCAATGGAAACACACCGTAAGAGATAAGAGAGAGAAAGAGGGAGGTGGAGACAAAGAGAGTGTGAGAGAGACTTCAGGATGGGGCCTCAGTCCCTTGTGCACAGCACTGACAGCCAGAGAGACAGGGACACGGGAGATATGGGGAAGTAGATTAATAAGTAAACACATACAGCTGAGGGAGAGAATAACAATAGGCATGTAATATGCTCCTATTTCCATTTCAGACATTTCAAAAAATTTGACAAGTAATAATAATCCATTTTAATGTAATAATGACGGCTGACATTTTAATTTTAAAGATTCCTCTCGTTGACAGAAATTCATATATTTGCTTCCATGTTGACGGCCGTTCGTGGAGATCTCCTGCATGATAGACTAATAGATTAACATACAGAAAGGCTGAGCAGCAGGTTGAGTGAGTGGACGAGGAACAGACCAAGAAACAGAGGTAGAGAGTACCACATTGTTGTGCAAAAAAAGTACTTACTTTTCCCTGTTTTTGGAAAAGTATGGAGTAGAAGTACCAATATTTTAGTTAAAAATCTACTGAGTAGAAATATGAAGCAATCAGAGAAAAAGTACTTCTAAAAGTACAGAACTACTTAAGTACAGTATTTGTACTTCGTTACTTGCCATCTCTGGTCCTGTCCATATCCAGCCCCAGCGTCTCCTATCGATTTCTTCCTCTGCTTGTTTGATCACTGCCAGAGCTCACTGCTGTGATGGCTGGCCAGTGAAAGCCTAAGATCTTCCTCAAGCCGTTGTCGATGAAAACCTGTACTTTCTTAGTGGTGGCCATGGTGGTTCTCCACGTCTCAGCTCTATACAGCAGAACTGTCTTGATGTTAGTGTTGAAGACATGTATGTCAAATTAATTTACTTATTACCTGCGCAGAGCAGGTTATGTTTTTGGTTGAGTTGGTTGGTTGGTTTGCCTGTACCCAGGATAACTGAAAAAGTTATGCACGGATATGGATGAAAAATTGTACAGTTGTTGGAAATGACACACGGGCACCTCTGCCAAAAAGGTAATGTTTTTGTCAGGTTGTCTGTATTTCAGCAGGATAACTGAAAAAGTTACTCATGGATCTAGATGGAATTTTGTTGGAAATGACAAACGCAACGAGTGATTCAATTTTGGTGCATTTCTGTAGCTTATAAATAGCCATAGTTTGACAACTGTTATGAGCTTACAAACTGCGATTTTGGCAGTTTTGTGCCGACGCTTCTCTCTACATACAAATTTGATTAATTAATTATTCATTTTTGATCAAATAAAATATTAAATGACCATGATTGATAGAAAAGCATGAATAATGAAGAAAATCATACAATTATGCTATAAATAAATAAATTGTAATGCATTTGCGGTTTGCATTTGTTGGTTAAGAACAACCAAGTACTTCAAACAACCACCAGTTCCATTTTCTCATTTTATTGACGGCGTTAGTGTGAAAGGGGCAGGAGAGAGGGTTATACGCCTCAATTTGCCAATGCTGGCGGTGACACAGTGGGGAAGAGCATTGCAGTTCTGATGCATTGTGGTAGACGATCGGAGTGGAGAAACATCAAAATGGTGGGTGCACCCCGTGAGAGGGCAGGGATGAGTGGACGTGCAGTAGCCTGGAGAGCCAGAACCAACGCATCGTCCACGCATCGCACATCATGAGACACTTGCAATGGGGCTGGGAAAATCTGGGTTGACGTGGGCAGAGTTTGTTTGTCACGCCTCCACGCCACTTGTCCCACCTACTGTGCTGTGACTGGATAACACGATTTGATTGACACATTTTTTTGTTTTTTTTTTACATTTTCCGACCCTGGTTTTACCAGCCCCAATGCAAACGTCTAGCGATATGCGATGGGTGTTTGATGGGACGTGCAGTATATGACCACGAGGGGAAACGATTTCACAGAGCTACATGTGCTGTAATCTATGCCACTGCAACATGACTATGAATGGGGCTGGCTTGGAGCAGCGGTCTAAACCCACTGCGCCATGGGGGCCCGTCCCTATTTTGTGTATTTTTTTAAAGAAAAAAAAAATACTACTAATTAGTCGACAAATAGTTTCAATAATTGGCAACTATTAAAACTAGAAGCACTCAGAGATTGCAAACCTGTGCCGTAGTGGTACAAAAAATTAGTACTTTTTAGTGCTAGCGGTATGTATAGAGTAGTAGCCTGGCGAGCCAGAATGAACGCATCATCCATGCATCGCACATCGCTAGCATGGCAGAATGTCTAGCAATGTGCAATGCGTAGGCGACGCGCTGGTTCCTGGACTCTGGCTCCTCCCTACACTAATGAATGTCAGTGAAACTATGGTAAAAGCAAACTATGGTAATGTGTCTATCACTAATTTCAACTGTTTAACAATACATTTCTCTGTTCCACCCTAGGCAACTGGCTGTCCCACATTAGGAAGCTGCAAAATAGGGCCCTATTAGGGCAATCCACCGTATTTTTTTGTGGTTTATTAACTGTCTTAAGATTCTCAGCATGTCTCAGGTGCTATATCGATTCCGGAGATAAACTAATGGCCATTAGCTTCGTATCATTTTCTATGCTGCAGCTGCTAACGTCGGCACGGTCTGGCCCATCTTCTCCACCTGAGACGCTCCTATAATTCAACTGGATTGATTTCATGCTTTCCCGATAGAAAAGATTTGGGACTTGGCAGCGTGAAGGCAAACTTTATTTCAGGCCTGAGTACGTCCTGGCTGCGAGTCAAGAGACTCTACGCTAATAGATGGTCTAGCACGCCTTCGCTCGTCTGAGCAAGATATTTCATCTTGTGTTTGGCCTTTTTTTTGGATCGTGTTATTAAGAGCAATGAATAACATCCGAATTGAATTAAACAGCAGGAAACACATCTGCGTCTTTATGAGTGACATTAGCTGGCTCTGAATCGCCAAATGTAGATACTTTTGAAATAAGTAACAAGTAATCCAACATAGTTACTTTTTAAAGGTGACTGTGGCAACACTGTGGAGGACGCATTAACAGAATAATTGATGATCTAAATATTAGGGCCTGTTTACTCTACAACGAATCAAAAAGATTTTTTAAATTCGTCCTTTAAATGGAATTTTAAGATCTGCGTCCACACACAGGGGATCTGACCTGGGGAAAACGATTCTGGGAGACGCACAAGCATGCGCAGTCCCCCCCCCCCTCACCTCATATCATTATTATATCATTATTATTGAGCTGAACTCATACACCGTATGAGTGCATCACGTCGGAGGCGCTGAGCAACACGGCGCCATATCGCCCAGCCCAACATTAATATGTCGTAGCATTAAAACTCTACACAACTCCAAATCTGCCAGGAGTCGCAACGATAATCCGCATTTATTGTATGATCGCCGCGTTAATAAAAAGTTCCGTCACTCTCCATGCTCCACACACTCTCCATGCTCCTTCACACCTTCACAAAACGATCTGCTCAACAATAGACGGCTGTACGACAATTCACATTCACACAGGAATATCACCAAAACACATTTATCTTTATATATGATATTTAGTAGTACCTCTTAATAAGTAATAGACTGTATGCATGTCATTTTAAAATAGAAAGACAGTTATAGAATATGTTTAATTTAAAAACGTGTTTCAATATAAGATATGAACAATAATATATCTGAAACAAATACATATGGGGAAACTTTATATCAAAAGCAATAACACATTAATAACGCTGAGGAAATATTTTTAACACAATCATTTTAAATGTTTTAGTGATTTGATCGTTTTATTTAAGTGATGGAGTAACCACGAATCTTAGTTTACACTTAAAATAAAGCAATACACTACTTCCCTGGTTTGGTCATATTTGTGTGCGTGCGTATGGTGTACACCCACGTATCGTATGTGTGTACTGATTCACTTGAGTCTGTTAACGTGAACAAAGTGCCCATACCAACCGGAGTGAGCGCTGCTCTGCAGCATTAAACATTAACAAATATTAGCGATTGTAAACATACTACTAACAGCAACGGAAAAGTGAATTAAAGTGAATTATCATAATTCACTTTAATTCACATTATTGTCGCACTATCAACACGCATGGCATAATTCAATTATGCCATGCGTGTTGATAGTGCAACATTAATGTCAGCATAGAAAATAATCTGCCGCCGTGTGTTGTGCAACAACTCGTCATCATCAACTAACTGACTGACTGACAAGGGCTTTACATTACATGTCGAGTCTTTACACAAGAAGACTTATTGAATGTGTTGCACCAAAGGTACGCCGGAGTGAACAGGTTACATTCTGGGAAAGAAAAGCTTGCGACGGAACGGAACAACCACATCCTGCATAGACTGCTGGTATCTTTATGAACCCGATTATAGTGATGAATAACTTCTAGATCACGCAGAGAGGGAGCGTCAAGCCCCCCACAGCCCCACCTCTCTCTGCCGTTTATCACACCTGGCGCGTCCAGACACCAGGTGAGAAAAGCGAAACGGCAATGAAAACGAAACGGATTCACTTTGGAAGGCGTTTTCCTTTTTTTCCCGTATTGGGCCCAAAAACGTTGTTGTAGTCTGGATGATACGTGCAAACGACACTGAAAAAAACGTTTTTCACTTTAGTGTGGACACGACTCAAGAATGGAGAGCATGTCGTTCAAAACTGTGCATTTGATAATGCTGGCCAATCTTAATTTAGTTGATGAGATGAGGAGTAGAGCATGGAGTAAAAATATCTAAGGGTTGGACATATAAGAAAGTAACATGAAGGCACCAGATGAACTTTTAAAAAAAGCTGGACTATCCACCTGTCTGGTGAAGTGATCATGGAGGTCTCTCTTCTGATCCTGGGCACGAAGCATGTCGAGGACCTTGCGGTTCTCAGGTAGGCAGGTGGGGCAGTCTGGCTCGCTGTCCGAGTAGCTGTCCAGACAGTGCTGGTGAAAGGAGTGGCTGCACAGGAAGTGCACCGAGGGCAGCTCCAAGGGCGTGCTGCACATGTTGCACTTGGTCTTCTGGAAGATCTTGGCGCTTTTTGGGACATGGGTATGGCATCATTTGATTATCGTCTCGTTCTTACTCCAAAAATGGAGGAGTTATGTGATCATTTGTGCATATTAATCTGTGTGTGAATAAGATAGCTAAAAAAAGTCTTGATGTATATATGGTTGTTTGCCGTGCATTTTAGGATATACAGCTGGAAATTCCAGAGTGCAGGGCGTACAATCATTTTTTGGGTGATTTCCCACCCAAAAATGTATCTTACGACATCAATTGATTCAGTTAAGAAACATTCTTGATTGCACAATTGTGAATCATTTGAAAATTCTTGATTCTGCAGCTTAAAAGTCAAAATTACTTATATTAAAAAGTATCTTGTGAAATTAACGTAATTCCCATAAAAATGTGGTCACATTTTAGTGGCTAGAGTAAAAAAAAAGCATGTTTTAGAAATTAGAGCGGCAACCGATTAATCGATGAATCGATGATGATCGGATAATTAATGATAATAATCGGATAATTTTGTAATTGATTAATCGGCAGCGATTTATCGTTTAATTGTTTGGCCCAACTTTCACACAACATGTTTAATTTCCATTGTTCCCAAAGCCAGTCTCCATTCTCATTCCCTAATGGCATAAAGACAACACTGAGCTTGACTGAAAACCCAATATGTATAAATTTAGCACGGAAGAGAAGGCTCTTCCATGCTAATACAAAAAATATGGACGTGTTAGCAATAAGTGGAGGAAGCAAAACAGATAAAAAGTTTTAATTGAAAAATGAACAGATTCATCGATTAATCGTCAGTAAAAATTGGTGATTAATCGATGATGAAAAATAATCATTAGTTGCAGCCCCATTACAAATTAACGATTCAAAAGTCCAGCCTAAAAATGTATATTACACAGAAGCTTTTCAATTCCTCTGAGGGGTGCAGCATTCACTGTATGTCAGCTTTCCAACACCCTAACTATTAATGAGCAAAAATGTAAAGTAATTAAGCGAAACGACTGTGGGAATAACAATTGTTAAATCATTGAACTGTTATGCACATACCATGGCTATACAACAAGGTATTTTGTATAACCATCAGGGCTCCGAACCGGTTCAAGGAACGAAAGCAAAAACCGACAATGAACAGATTTTTACTGAATTTTACAAGGAGCAGAAACGTTAACGAAAAAAGATTTTGTCAATTGTTCCGGAACAGAAACGGAACATTATGAAATACACAAAACTGGTTATGTTTTTTGTTCCCCACATACCCTATGTCTGGGAGAATATTTCCAGTTGTGCATCCATCCAACTTTCAAACCCCATGCACCTGGGGCTCCATCTTGTGGACAGACAAGGAAGCCAATGTAATGGCGTTTTAAACCCGGTTTTCACGTTAATACAGTTGTTAATACAAAGTCATTTTTTGGGCAGAAGCGCCGTTTGCCTCTTAACATTGCACAATATAAGGAACTTTAAGAACGAACAAAATTTTGCGCTCGGAACCAGTTCAGGACCGATATTTTGGTGGTGGAACGTTCTGAGAAGGAAAGCGTTAAACATAGGCCTGCCTGAACCGTTCGGAACAGAACGTTTTGAAAACAATTTCATTTTCAAGCCCTGATAACCATATACCAACTACCAACCAACCTGGTCCTGAGGTCTTGTATCTCGGCTCGGAGGTGTGCGGTCTCCTCGCGGTACTGGCGGATCTTGCGCTCATCATCCTCAATTTGTTGGCTTTCTCTCTGCAGTTTGTTCACCAAGTAATCTTTCACCACCGACAGGGTTGCTGTTGAGTTGTGTGCAAGTGTCTGCACCACTACAAGTACACAGATGGAAATAATTAAGTTTTGAAGTAGATTAGTATTCCTATCACTAAATGACAAATGAAAAAATAAAATCATATGCACACTGCACAGAATAACTTAAATGTTGATCTGTTGAAACTTGTTCCACAATGCTCGGGCTCATTTTGTAGCCATCGAGCTAAAGGCTAGGGGAAGGTTGTGAAAAAATATTGAAATATGAATATGGCAAAATGATGCGTGCCGATATCGTAATATAATATTGTAATATACAGCTCTGTGTTACAATGAGGCGCAACAACTGGAGAAGTTGCAGGCCGTTGATGGCCAGAGTCAGGTTGCACTGCCTCTCAGCAATCTTGTGATATCGCTGTATCATATCATATTTAGTGGTGCACCGATCCGATCCTCAGATCGGTGATTGGGGGCCGATCAGGCTTTTTTTCCAAGGATCGGGACTCGTGATTTTGTCCTGATCAGGATCGGTAAATGAGATAGGGAGCATGCCAAATGATTGTTCATTATGTTGACTATTATTGAAATTGACAATTGTGCCAAATAGTTTGGGTACTACCAATTTTTCGGGACCGGAGATCGGGATTGGCCGATCCTTAAAATTAAAGGATCGGGATCGGAAGCAAAAAAACGTGATCAGTGCACCCCTGATCATATTGTGAACACTATGTATTGTCCGGAATATGTATTGTCCAACACCTAATACACCCATTATTGGTAAGGAAAGACATCATTCTAAATTGTGAGACGAGGCACTACTTACCGAGAAGCGGTGGCATTAGGTTGTTGTGGTCGATGTGTTGCAGAACCTGGCTGATGTAAGCCTTGCAGTCTTCTTCTTTGCGGGCAAAGTAGCCGAGAGCTTGCTCCCACAGACACACCTCCTGGTCGCCATAACGCTTGCACGACTCCACAACTTTGCTGTACTCCTCGTTCTGCATGTGGTAGTGCATGATCTGCTGGTAGCTGTGGGATTGGTGCCACGTCAGACTGAATACTAAATGTAATCAATATGCTATGCTACAGCCTTCCACCCACAAAGGTAACTGCTTGTCACCCCTGCAGTGAAACTAGTGGTGTGTACATTTGCGGGGACAAACTCTGCATTTCTGGGCAGAAATTAGTATTAGTGTTAGTAAATTGTATTAGTAAATTGTATTAGTAAACTAGTATTATTACACTGAGGTGTGTTTGCACATTTTAAATGGTTCCCATAATATAAATGTGATTTTACTTGTCTTGAGCATCAATGAAGAATGCAGATAACATCAATAACTAATAACTAACTACTAATAACTAATGTGAATTGTAATATTTCTTGAGCTCAAGAGCAGGGGGCAATATTTACTTGAAGGTTTGATACAGAATATCACATTTCAATTTATATTATACTTCCATATCAGTTCATTGACATCATTATTGACCTAATTATTTGGCTAAAACTACAATTAAGACAGGCTGATTCAAAAGACTCACAGCTGAACTGCTGAGTAGTTGACTAATATCGCTTCAATAATCTGCAACTAATCGACTATTAAAATAACCATCAGTTGCCGTCTTAACTAACATGATGAATATATGAATACACTCACAGACAAATTGCAGTTGTAAGTAAAGAAATACTCACAGCTTCCCCTTCTCGTAAAGGTATAAAACTCCTTCCTTGAAGTTATGCATCTGACAGAGCACCAGAGCCTTGTCAAACACTGTGTTGTCACTGCGGAGCAGACTCAAAGCCTCTCCCTGGAGGATCTTCTTGGCCTGCAGACATCAGATAGGAATTTCAGTCATATAGCTATTAGGGATGCACCAATACCGTTTTTTTGAAAACCGATACGAGAACGAGTACAATAATTTCAATACTCGCCGATACCGAGTAATACCAATACCGATACATGTCGCATATCTCATGCTGAAAAGTTTAATGGCTCTGTACTGTCTGTCCCAAAATAAAATTCATTCATCAATTCATATATTATTTTGTAGGTCAGAGTAGAATAGGCAGCACCGCCTCATTTCACAGTAGCGCCTCATTTCACAGTAGCAGTATGGTATCGGTTCATGGTATCGGCAACTGTTTGACAAGTACGAGAACATAAGTGAGTATCAGGGCCGATACCGGTATCTGTGCATCCCTAATAGGTATGGTTCTATAAATTCACACCTATCCGCGGCAGGTATTCGTTCAGACACTAGATACAGACAGGGTTGAATAGAAAAGGGTCAATGTTACAGACTACCGTTATTAGCCATACATACACCAGCTGAATCAGAGGAGGACATTGTAAGATAGAGTATCACTCATGGTTATCACACACAAAAAGGGTAGACACTAGAGCTCTTACATTGCCTGATCCAAGACAATATTTAAAAGTAAAGATCAATATGGCGACCATAGCCATAGCTTTGGCCGCCAAACAAATTCTGCCAGTGATCAGAAACTGGTGGTGTATGTACAACGGTCAAAGAATGTAATTCCACCGTTATGCATCGTCAACTTATCACAACAGATTAGAGTTGGGCCAAGGCCTAAAATTGATATGGCAATATATCTTGTACTTGACCGCAGTATTGTTTTTGTTTTTTTGGTACACATGGTAGTGTGCTGAGCTACTTTTCACATGGAACAAAAACTATAGACCCAAAGTATTTGAATTTCATTCTGCAAGTATTGTATGCTCTGGAAATTGCATGCTTTCAATCATCCCTTTGATAGTGTGTTGCTCATTACCTATTCACTAGTCTGCTCTATTACCACCGATCCTACTGACTGTGAGCTGAGACTGCTGAATGAACATGATCCCCTATTGGGATAAATAAAGTATTCTGATTGAAGTGCTGGAGTGCGCAAATTGCAACAGGCAGTGCGACTGACCTCAGGATTGGTCTCATGGGCCCAGTCATGGAGGCGGAGCTCTAGCAGGGTGTCGTACACTCCGTTGGGGGAGAATGGCTCAACCTCGATCATGTGCTCCAAGAAGGCCTTCAACTCACGCCGATTGTTGGCAAAGATTGGGATGAATTCCTCCGAGTTGGCCTGCAGAACAAGCTACTGAATAAGTGCAAGGCAATGCTTAAAGGCCGATTTATAATTCTGACGCACAGCCTCTGCAACCGTCAGATCCGTCTCTGTGTGTGACCACACCCCCAAGCAGAGCCTCTTGTAACCGGCGTAGCGTACCTCAAAATAATCCTAACTATGCGTCATGACGGTCGCAGAGCCGCGCAGACCGGCATGGAAGTTTGCAGAGAAAAAAACAACTGTGATTGGTCCTTGGCATGCCTTTCCGGCTGTCTGTGTTTTTGTTTCGGGACCGGGGCATGCCAGACTAGAACTGAATTTAATTATCCGTCTGCTATTGCCGTTTTTGTCAAGCGGTGGGCCCGTTTCACTTTGTAATACTAATAAAAATCATACTCTTGTCGGGGGGACGTGGTGGGAAACGGTCTCCGGCGTCCGCGCTTCCCTTCCAGTTGAGAAGGTGGTGCGCGGAGCGTCTCCCGCCCGCGCTTTCAATCCCCACGTCCACCCGACAAGAGTATTAAAAAGTGATTACTAGTGTTATGCTGGGTCCCTAGAAATCATCTTAGTCCTTGACCTTTGTTTTGCACACTACATTTTTGTGTATTTCTTGCTGATCAGAGACTTTTGTGGAACTCAGTCAACTTTTCAGCCCTAGTGGCTAAGTCGGCTCCCAACCTCACTTGGAGCCCAGGGAGATTCCACACTTGATTTCTAAAAATTACTCTCAGTGAGTCACTTCCAACCCATCACAGATCCCAATGAAATGAAGCTTAATTTGCCACCTCCTCACGAAACACTGTCTCATTTATTTATTCTCATTCTCTTCATTATTGTTCTTCTGTTCATGTTTCTACCACTTTATTAAATAAAAATGTTCTGTGTCAAAAGGTGTGTGCTTGAATTCTATGGGGTGTGGTTAGGTGCAGGGCTTTGAACCGGTTCAAGGAACGAAAACGAAAACCGTGAACTTTTAGTATTTTCCAGGGAACGGAAGCAAAACCGGAAACATTATTTTTTATGTTCCGGAACAGGAACACTTATTTAAAAATAGTGGTAACCGGTAAATACCAGTATTTATAAAATCTATGATGCAGCAGTGAAGTAGGAATCGCTGCAGGACTCTCTGCAGCGTGTTGTTGTGGGTTCGCCCCGACACGCAACGAGACCTCGACTGTAGAGCGCTACCAGCGGGCCTCTGTAGCGAGTCTCTGTGGGTTCGCCGCAACATATATTACATAGCATTAAACAGCTGACAGGAACGAAATTAACCGTTCCGGGAACAATATTTTTTTGTTCTAACCGGTTCAGGAACATCAATTTATTGGTGGAACACATAACCGGAAACGTTATAATTCTGTTTCTGTTCGGAACGAAACGCTTGGGAAAAAATATTGGTTCAAAGCCCTGGTATAAAATCTGGA
>OMKY01090681.1:4486-19250 GCA_900302395.1 Bregmaceros cantori | reverse complement strand
TCACAAAACATATTTTTTGAAGGTGAAAAATGTGAGTCACAATGGCTGTGTCCGAAATCGCCCCCTAACCCCCATATAGGGCACTATATGGGGCGCACGTCATTTTGTAGGGGTGTCCGAATTCTCCATGTGCCCCATATAGGGCACTGAAAGTATCCCACAATGCACCGCAAAATGTAGTGAGCATCGGATGTACCCTAGACGGAGAAATATAACCCATAATGCATTGCGAGACGCATTACACTAATTAAAATGTAGAAGAAGATGGCGTGCGCGCGCTCCAAAACATTTATAAATGAAAATAAATAATTATAAATGTGAGTGCAATGGATTTTCTGTGATAAAGTATACATTTATTATTAAAAAAAGCATGCGAATGCTACGGCCAATGCCGACAGGCAATGACGTCACTATGCTACAGCGATACAGCATGCTATCTAGGGGCTAGGGGCTAGGGGTTAGGGAGCGATTTCGGACACAGCCTAGAGTGGAGCTATGCACAGAATGTAGCTATATTGTAAATCCCATTCTGGATTGAATTAATTTTCAATTCATTGGAGACCTTTACAATTGAATTTGTAAAGGTTGTACAATTAAAACATTAATGTTTACATTTCATGCATTGAGGTTAATTTACATCTGCAGTCGATGGCAGGGTATAAAACGTCAAAAAAACAATATGAAACATATTAATAATTAATGATAATAATATTAATAACCATAGGAGGCGTGCGGTCGCAGAGTGGTTAGAGAGTGCACACCCCAGGCCACAGGCCGAGCAAAGATCGCATCCCCTCTTCGGCCTTTCTGCAATGTCTCCCTTCGACTCTTCATCCCAGTTCCCGATTTAATCCTGTCACTATCTCTCTCAATGAAGAATGAAAAACGGCGCTTGGCCCAAAAATAACTAATAATAGTATTAATAACCACATTAAAACATGCTGTCAGCACCATACATCAGTGGTTACAGTTTTGGCTGTCTTTCTCTCTCCATCTATCCATGACCATGTGCTGGCTCCCATAAGACCAGTCTGCTGGCTGGGAGCTCTGGATGTCTATAGCAATGTCCGGCCTCCTCACTGCTACCTTCACTGTCTTTCAGTCAGAGATGGCAAGTAATGAAGTACAAATACTCAAGTACTGTACTTAAGTAGAATTTTCAATTATCTGTACTTTTAGAAGTTTTTTTTTCTGTGAGTACTTTTTACTTGTACTCAGTAGATTTTTAACAAAAATATCAGTACTTCTACTCCTTACTTTTCCCAAAACAGGGTCGTTACTTTTTTCTTTTTTACTTTTTTTTCCTGCAATGACAACGGTAGGACTACATGTATAGCGTGAATGACTCAATCGGTACTCGGTAATGCACTGAGTACAGTAGCAGTTAATAAGTTGTTTTATCTTACCCCTCAAAAAATATTGCCTGTAAAGTGCAAATTTAGGTTTTGTACTTTGTACTTTATACTTTCAAAAATACTTTTGTGTACATTTTAGAGCATTTACTTTTTACTTTCAAAAGTACTTTTTGAGTACATTTCTCAGCCTGTATTTTTTACTTTACTTGAGTAGCTATTTGGATCAGTACTTAGTAGTCTTACTCAAGTTGTTTTTTTGCAAATGTATTTTACTCTTACTCAAGTATGAAATCCCGGTACTTTTGCCATCTCTGGTCATTTATGGGTCACACACACATTGTCAACTATGTCATAGCCCAACACAACCTTGTCCCCAACCCTCACCCCCATTTCAATTGTTTCCAGCTTATTGCCTTCTGTGCTTCCTTGGACAACATGAGTGCAACTCCCTTGATGTGTGGTCTAGATAGAAGTATAGTATGGTCTCTCCTAGAGCTGGGCGATATGGACTAAAATCCATATTGCGGTTAACCGTGCAGTTCATGTCAGTATTGGTACTTGTGTTTGTATAGAAAAACAACAAGAGAACAAGAGAAGGGAGACACCAGCATACCTCAAACTTTGTTTATTGTAGATTAATCATTTACTAACATTGGCCACCAGAGGGCAACATTATTAGCCTGGTAACAAATGCAACTGACTTCATGTAATTTCAGCACCCTGGACAGTTATTGAACTGCTAAGGACAGCTCAGAACAGCTTATTAACTCTTTCAGTGCCAATCATTTTAACACTAAAGTATTTACACAAATGCTTGTAGGTCGCCAAATGTTCTACACAAATGAGATCAGAACACAACTTTCTGGGAAAATTTGTGATTGCAGTTTTTTTGACATGTTCTAAACTGGTCTTTGGACCGTCTTTGGCTGTGAAGTATGGGTTCGCCGGTGTAAACGTCTATTGAAGTCTGTGGCGCTGAAAGAGTTAACAGTTCAAGAGCTCTCTGGGGTCATGAATTTACACAAATTCAGTCACATTAGACTGTGGCTACAGGCTTGGAAAATTCTTGAAAATACCCAAAATGGCTAGAACAATTTCATTTTTCCGGCATATGTTTTTTCTGTTATATCGTCTACATCTAACACTCACCAGATTGAGATTCCTATTGGAGCCACCTGGTTGCCACCAGACAAATTAGAGATCCTCCAGTGTACATGGTCTTCACATTCCATGTCGCTATAGTGGTGGGTTGCCTAGAGGTAAAGAGTCGGCAAGATGGGTATATCTGGGATGAACATATTTATCTGCGTTGGGGTGGAGGAGGTTATGTTATTGGTCACGGTGGTTTGTCCCCTGGATAACTGAAAAAGTTGAGCACGGATCTGGATGAAATTTTGCAGAGTTGTTGTAAATGACGAGAGAAAGAAATGTTCGTTTTTGGTGCATTTCTGTAGCCTATAAGTAACTTAATACCTGCCATACTTTATTATTATTAACGGATGAACGATCCCCGTTCTCCGTAGTCACGTCACGCGCGGCTGCATCTCTCGCACCTGCCCCGAGCAAGATAATCATTTCCTTACCTGGTTAGTGCCTAATCTGGGTGATTGGTTAGGTCCAACAGCGCCAGCTTCCTAACTATTACAAACGGGACCGCCCACGTTCAACATGCCGTCCATGCATCGCACTTCGTTGGACGTTATGCTATGCAGCGTCTAGCGATGTGCGATGCGCGGACAATGCGTTGCTTCTGGCTCGCCAGGCTACTACTCTATACATACCACTAGCACTAAAAAGTACTATTTTTTTGTACCACTACAGCGCAGGTTTGCAATCTCTGAGTGCTTCTAGTTTAGTATGAAATTATGATGGCATTTTTCATTCAGGTTCCACCGGTAAACACTGACTAATATGTGGACCCGCCATATTTACCGAGAGGCAAAATTAGTATCTGTGGGGCATAATAGTTGCATTGTGTCTCTAATGTACACATCTAAATAACACTCGGGCTATATCAGGAAGGATATTCCAAGTAAAAAGGGCAGTTTAACTCGGGGCAGCTAGTGTGCCATTTATAATTTAGGTTATTTTTACAACTTTGCAAAATGCGAATCGATCCCGATACGAATACGCCATGAATCAATGCACACCAGTCTATTTGTGATGACTGTGCTAAACAAAGAGTTTACTGGAGAAGAATCCGAACGTGTTTCACGCCATTGATTGGTATAAATAATATATTGTGTCAACTAATAGTTGCTTTTTGCCACATTGTGCATCTGCAGATTTGCATCAACTTACTCCACAATGTATGGTAATGCACACGGCATGTTGTGATGATTAATAATAATGATGCTATTACCGAAGCACGAACCCTACATTATATTGACTTTTCACAATATATATGTATGGGCGTCCTCATATTTCACTACGCTTGTAGCAGAATGTGCACCAACATCTACACAGGCGCCGTGTTATTTTACTTAGGGTCAATACGTCGAGTCGTGACCATTTGTAGATGTTGCTGCGCCATCTTTTGGGTTGTCTGCCCATGCTTCTTTTACCTTTTGCTAGTCTCTCACGGTGGAGTTTTGTTGTTTCTGTATATGATCATAGAGTTTCAGAGATCTGCTTTTGATTGTCGCCATTGTTGGTTTGAGTGAAGTCAGTCTGCAAAGTTCTTTGTCATTGTCATTCCTCATGTTTTTTAATTGTGTTACTTATGTTTTCTATGCATTCAAGGCAGCTAGTTTACTAGTGGCATGTAATTACTGTAGTTCTTTACAAATGCAGCCGTAGACTAACCTCACTCAAACCAATAATCAAAAGCAGAACCTTCAAACTCTACAGACCCATCAAGAGAACCGAAATAGGTCTGACAAGACTCTGCATTGAAGGATTGGTGGTCGGCAAGCGAAGCAGAGGAAGACGAATGGTGAGGACTTCACCTGCCAACACTCAACAGAATGACACTGGACCGGAAACTCTGGAGAAGGCTGACCCATGTTGGTGCACATTCTGCTACAAGCAGAGAAAGTCAACTATGATGACACAATGCAGCCGGTCCTAGTGCGATTCTATGTTTTACGGCTGCTGAACCTTCATTTGAGGCTGACAATTTGTGGCCGAGGCATACAAAAGCTGAAACACTGGCCATACATTATATTGACATTTCACAATATGTGTACGGACACCTGCGCATAAACATGACCAACCCATGTAGTGAGGAGCCTCCCTCTAAGTTCTATGCCCAAAAACCGACATGGGAATTAGTCTGAATGTTTTTTTCATGATATTAAGGTGTAGCGTATGTATGGAGAGTTGGTATGAAAAAAATGTTCAGGACTGTGTATGACCTATAGGTGTTGCACTGAGGAGCTAACTCTAAATTCTATGCACAAAAACTGTCCTGTGAGTTAGCCTCTAAATTATATGCACAAAAACTGACATGTGAGTTAGGGTGAATGTTTTTCATGATATAAATGTATATATCTTTGTCTCAGTTTCTTGATCTCTTTCTGGCTCTAGCAGGGAAGCTTGTCGCTTTTGCTGGGTACACTAGGGGTAATCTTACAATGAACCAATATAGTGTATTGTTAGAAAATATATTTATTTTCAATATTAGCACTGCAGATATCAAATATTCAAGTATTCTGCCAAAATGTTTATCATGTTTTTAACACGATAACAAGCAATAGTCATGTACAAGTACAGAAAAGACATTTAATGTAATACGTTTATTTTCAGATAATAATAAATGTATTATCAGAATGGTCAGTATTTTAAATGGTTTCCATAATAACTTTAACCTGCATCATCAAAATAGATTATCAGCAATTTAAAACAACGTGGTGATAATGCTCTTCTATTATTCTGTAATCCCAATACCATAGAGGTATTGGGATATTACCTACTATGGACCGGAATTAAGATATTCTTCTTGTTGGGCAGAACAGCTATTTTCATCTTTCCTGTTCCGGGCAAAATGTATATTTTCTTGGTACTTGGAGTGGTCCAGGGATGTGGGCAGTTCCAAAATAGATGAAAGTTCTAGGCTGAACATCACTTCGAGTGCCATTTATTTTGCCGTCTTCAACTATTTTTCAACATGTCTTTTTGGTGGGAGCACACACCTACCGCGTTATTAAAAAGGGATGGTGGTAACTTGCGCTGTGCTATTCCACACCCAAATGCTGTCATCCGGATCTTATGCCTCACGAACGCATGATTCAATAATCTGCGTCACCCGTTCCATTTACTCATTTATGTTGGATTTACCAGCGGAAGCAGCCATCCAGAAGATCATGTGACCACATTGGTAAGTAACTTCAATTGAGATTTTGACTGTATTTCATCAATTCTTATGCAAAGCGGTGAGCGAAACAGGGTGGATAATGTGTAATTTGTCACAGAGCGAACTGCAGTAAGCAGATTTTGAAACGGTGTGCATTTTCTGTGAGAAATTCAGCCACTTTGGTTCACTATGATGACTTTACACAGGCAACTATACAGACACAGGAAGTGCGTTTCAGCCAGGCCACACAAATTGCCAGCCCCCTGTATTTAGCGGGTAAACTCGTCTATGGCATTGCTTTTCTTTATGACCCATTTGTAAGAGCTATGTCCAGTGTTTTTTTTCAATGTGTAGCAAATTAAAGGTACAATAAAATGCCCATATTGTAGTGAACGGCATAGTGCATTGTGGGCCTGTACCGTTGGTCACTTGGCGGTTGCCGACATGCCTCTATAATGCAACCTGAATGAAGCGTGGCAATCAGCTCCTCCACGAGGGGCACCCTCCCATTGCAACATTTTCATCAACTTGAAAATGAAACATTAAATAAAAACAAAAATATACAAGCAACTAAAACGTCTCCCCTAGTGGCGGCGCTGCACGCAGTCTCCCCCTTGTGGCGGCAAGGCACGCAGTCTCCCCCTAGTGGCGGCACTGCACGCAGTCTCCCCCTAGTGGCGGTGGCGCGCCTCTGCCGCAGGTGCGAGTGCCACCGTGTCCGACCCGTGACGTCGCTCCGAGCCAACGTGACGTCACGCAGCAGACTGGCTGCTCTGTTTACAGTGTGTCGGGGCCAGATCCAGGCCGAGTGGACGGAGTCGTGTACGAACGACACGCCGTTCACATTTAACCCCCCAAGAAAGAAACGTCCGTTTTTGTTGTCATTTTTAAATGCGTTTTGTTTTTTCTGCTCAGGATCGTTCTATGAAAACTCTTCCACCCTGGATCGCGGCGGCAGCAGGAAGAAGAAGATAGAGGAATTCTCTCGGTCTTCTCGGGATAAACTGGTGCAGTCCAAGAACAGGATGTTCTCCAAGTTCACGTCCATTCTACAGCATGCGGTGGAAGCGGTCAGTGCAACGTTGTTTTACGCCGAGTCGCCCTCACATGTGGCGAGAATAGGAAAAGAAAAAAAAAAGATGGCGACAGCTGGCGGTCGAAGCAGAACTCGGGCTACACACGCAAGCAACCACAACAACGCTGCTAGCTTAGCCACCTGGCTAACAGCTGGCTAAGCTAGCTTGCTAAATAAAGGGGCGCTTGTCGTGTTTATAAACGCCTGTTTACATTTTATACAGGGGGAAAAACGTGACGTAATAGCGTAACTGTGCCGTTGCTGGATAGTTGCTGGGTGACCCTGTAGCCACGGAGAGAGAGAGTGCCCCCACCTGCCCCCGGCACTGGTTGAAATTGAAAACACTTACATTGTACGGTCACTGTTAACATGGTATGATTACAGTTTACATTGTATGATCGCTGTTGGCATAGTTGTCTTTATTAGTACAATATGGCTCGAGGGTGTCTCTCTAATGCCGCGTCACTGGATCGACCAGATCAGAGATTCAGAGAACCTGTTTTCCAATATCTATCTACCTGAAACTGAAAGACCACTGAAGTGGGGCGGTCTTCGTTATTCATTGCCAGTAATATGCATGAATACCATAAGGTCTGGCCTGGCAATCTGGACGAGTGAACGCCTAATAAATCTGGCACCCATCGAAACAAGTGTAGCTTGTTAATTAAAACACACTTGATTCCATCGTTGAGATGGCCATCTTCTATTCTCAACAAGGGACACAGATGGCTAAGACAGTCTAGCCAATGATTTAAATCAATAACCAATGTATTGTTCCTTTGAAGAGGTAGGTGGAAATAAGAAAACCAGCCTCCAACATAAGCTCCTTTAATTGTCGGTCAAAGTCAAAAGAGAATGAACATCACAATGACGCCTGCTCTTGTAGAGCCAGTGAGGAAGAGGGTGTAGATTATGTTACATTGCGTCACAATGACATTCCCCCAATGTTGTGTTCTAGCCTGGTGAGCCAGAACCCACGCATCGCACATCGCTAGACCGCTGCATTGGGTCTGGTAAAATCAGGGTCGGAAAAAGTAAAAAAAAAGGTGTCAATCAAATCATGTTATCCAGTCACAGCACAATAGTTGGGTCAAGCGACGTGGAGGCGTGACAACAAAACTCCACCCACGTCTCGCGTAGCCCGTACAAATTCCCCCCACATCGGCGCTGATTGGTCGATTGATTCTGTACCGACGGCGAGCCTGATTTTCCCAGACCCAGTGCATGTGTCTAGCGATGTGCGATGTGTGGACGATGTGTTGTCTCTGGCTGGCCAGGCCAGGCTAGTGGTATCCATCTTTGTAGATTAGCAAATATGGTTATTCTCAGTTGTCAGCAGCATGCCACAGAATGTCAATATAGTGAGTGAATTCTGTCCCAGAAATATGAAATGCCACACCTTAATATTTGGCATGAAATGAATTACATTTTGTCCTGCAACATAGTGGATATATGTGTGTGCATGCTATTTTCCACCGAAGAAGAATGGCTTCCTGCTTCTTCTTCCGCTTTTGTTTCTGGTCCATAGAGATAATGTCCTACCCCATTTTTCAATAGTCAATTAGTCATTCCACCTCTGAGAAGGAAGTCTTATCAGGAAAATGGCTTTTTGACTTCATCGTTGCAAAACATCTTGGCAACACATGTTTTATCCAATTACTGGATTCATGGACAGGATACTTAATTATTATTTGGTGTATGGTGTTCCCCAATTTTAATAGTCGTGCCATTTGTTCCTTTAAAAAAATTCAGTTACCAGAAATTAATACTGTCAATTTGAACTATAGTTAATTATGGTTCTTATGAACCAATAAATGCACCACACATTTCCAATGTATGTACAGTAGTTGCAATTGATTTATTTATAGACACAAACTCACTAATTTATTTATATTGTTATTATTATTATTATTATTTCTTCACATTATTTTTTTGTATTCTTTTATCAATTATGTCTTTCAGAAATTATCAATTGATATCAAATTTGCAAGAACAAAACTGCACAAAAGAAATGTTTCAATTCATTGGCCATTATTGATTATAGCATTTGTTGCCATTTATTTGTATAATCGCTAACGATTACCCTTTTACTTACTCACTTGCAACAGAATGTGCACCAACACTGGTGATCCTTCACAGATCACTAAATAATTGAAAAGGTGAACATTTCACTGCTGACAAGCTGATGTCTGTTTGGAAGTTGTAACTGTATACTGTGTGTTACTCGGAGAATAATAGATACACTCAAATCAAGTAAAACTTTATTCATAGGGCACATTTAAAACAACAACGGTTGACCACAGTTGTTGACCAATGTAGAGTGGGGTACTCTACATTGGTCTGATTTACCTTCTTTGTAGGGGACACTCAAATTTTCATAATCAACCATTCTGGATTATGCTTTCATTTTCTATTCAGGATTCATGAAGATTAACTTTAGAGCTGTGCATCTTTTATTAGTCTGCCGATTGGATTGGGATTATTAGGTAGTCAAATTTTGTTATTTTAATTATTATTATTATTATTATTATTATTAATAATAATAATAATAATAATAATAATAATAATAATAATACTATTAGACATCGCAGAAAAGACATTGTGGCGATATCGCAGAAAAGCCGGAGAGGGTGTGCAAACCCCCGGCGCTGCACGGCCTGTGGCCTCGGGGAGGGACTCTCTAACCACTCTGCCACTGCGTGCCCCCTATGTATCAGAATTTAATAGAAAAAATTTAATTCGGCCAACCTCACATTTTTAAAAAACAACTTTAATATTTAAAATGTCTTGTGACTTGACGATTCTAAAACAGGGTCATATAAAGTGCTCAAAACTCACTGCTGGCTGTGTGGCGCAGTCGGTGAGACACCCGTACCCATGATGATCACTGTCCTACTTTGTGTGTGTGTGGAATCTTGTATGTGGTGCAGCAAGCTCCAGCCACCTCATTACTGACATTATATCTTTCTACAGCTCGCCCCCTCGCTGCCGCTTCAAGAGGACTTTGTGTACCACTGGAAGGCCATCACACATTACTACATAGAAACCTCTGGTGAGACACTTGAAGCTAACAGTAGTCTTGCGTAGTCTTGGATGATAATATATATAATATCGTATGTATCGTCTGTATGCCTTTAAAAATGATGACTTGACCCGAACTTGCTTCGCACACCCGCGCCCACTCTCACCCCGTTTGTTGTTGCATACGCATTACTTTTAAACTCCCTCACTCTCTCTCGTGACTTTTTTTTTACCATGCACTCAATGGTGATAGTGTCGCCGCAAATTGTTAGACGGACTTCCTCTGCAACGTGGCCATCATCCCATGAATTTTGACTGCTTTATCATCAGAATCAGCCAAGCCCCACACTTACTGTGGCAGTAATTTCTCTTTGCGTACATGCAACTTTGTTCCATTAGGACTAGGAGTCATGTCTTCAACTTAGTTTAGCTGAAGCGGCTGCCCTGATTCCCTCTCTGTGACAGTTTCTGTCACTCACTCAATGTCACCACTCTGTCACCACCAGTGAATGATTCACTCTCATGCAGTCTGTTAGCCTCTCTCTTCTCTTCCTCACTGGCGATCGCCATGCCACAGTGCAGTTAACTTATAGGTAGTTAACTATTGGGCAGTATTCTCACAAATGATTACATTGGTTCAGTTCTGTGCACAAATAATACATGCGTTCATTCCAATTTAAGAACATTATCCATTTTTGATTGCTGGATATGATGCGATCTGATCAATATGTGTTCTAGGGCTGTCAATCTTCCCTTAATAATAATTAATGTAACTAAAATGATACACGACTCATAATTGCACAAAAGTAAGGCAGTTAATATAGCAGCCGCTCGTTGGCAGCACAACCACAAGAAAAATGAACACGGTAATACGAAACACAAGGGGTCTGCCTCGTGCATACCTTCCTCCTGCCCCCCATACACAGACACACAGAGTGATGCGTGTATGTGTGCATGCTTTTTCAAGTCAACCTTTGCTTGAATCTCGAGGTGCTCCCCCCTTGATTATTGGGTTATGACTACATACTGCTTTTAGATCAATGATAGATAGATAGATAGATAGATAGATACTTTATTGATCCCCGAAGGGAAATTCAAAAGGATCCCATCGCTCATGTAGGCAAAAATGAATACATCAAATAAAATACACAGTGAAAGAACGACAGGCATAATAATAAGATATAGTTAAAAGAGAATTAAGAACTGAATTAAAAATAATTAAAAATATGGCACTACATATTGCACATTAAAAAAATAAAGTAAACAGCTCTCAGCAGATCAAGATGAACTCGGTTCTCTCTAGCCCTAAACTGTGTAGCAAGGGAGTTCCCCAAGATTGAGTGAGTTTGCGGTTCCTCTTCAAGGCGGCATAGGCTGTAGCAATGACTGTGGGAGTACTATTGCACTATTGCACCATATTCTCAAATGATTGTCTGCTCTACTGTGAACAATTTATCATATTAATGGTTTTCTTGATAATCATTTTTTGTAATTGGTTTGCATAACATAACCACTCCTACAGATAGCAAGTTATTTCTTCAGTGCAAGCGCCTTTTCTCTCATTGACTTGACGAAAGAGCGGGGTGGACCTGCACTATATCACCATAAGGGGAAGCGATCTCACGGTGCTGTGTGCACTGTGGCAAGTGACAAGACTATGTATGGGGCTGCCTTGTATCTGCAACTTTAACCGCTACGCCGCGGGCCAGCGCGCTTCAGGGTATCTTTTAACTGCGATGGTGGCTCCTCTAGATGACAAGGCCCCCGTGACCGACACCAACATCCCCTCCCACCTGGAACAGATGCTGGACATCCTGAGTCAGGAGGAAGAGGAGAGGGAATCTGGAGAGACGGGACCCTGCATGGAGTACTTATTACACCACAAGATCCTGGAGACTCTCTACACCCTGGGGAAGGCTGACGTGAGCCAACACACTTTAACTCTGATACACTATAGTGACCGATTTCGGCCGACACCGATAACCGATTTTTAATGAGTGGGAAGAGCCCATACTCCAATAATTTGAATGAAAAGGATCCTTGAAATGTGAATGAATGAATATTATTTTAGGACAGACTGTACAGATATTACCATTATAGCCAGGCGAGCCAGAACCACATCGCTTGTCTCACTTACTGCGCTGTGACTGGATAACATGACATCAGGTTTTTTTTTTAACATTTTCCGACCCTGGTTTTACCAGACCCAATGCAAGTGTGATGCGTTGTTTCTGCTCATGACTACAGTGTTTTTTTTCCCTTGCCTTTGCACCCATTTTGTTGAAAACGTCCTTATCTGGTACGCTCTATGTACCCTTTAAAACAAAACGTGTTTGTTTTGAGTCCATCCTGTATTCTCTCCCCAGAATCGAAGAGAAAAATTCCCACTTCATGTGGTGATATTCAGCACAGATATGATTATGAAATGGTTTTATATTGTAGTCACATCAATCACTGCTTTCTTGAACTAGTGTCTGTTGGAGACTTTTGTTTTTCACATTATATGTTAACATTTTAACTCAACCCCTCATGAATTGAATCAAGAATAAAAATAATTGATATTACTGGAAATGATGATATTGGCTCAACAAACAATTGCTCTTTTTTCAGGAAATATGACTCTGATCTGGTACATGGTCCATACCAATTGTCCTGCTTAAACTAGGCTATTAATCATTCATTAATTGATTATAATATTAGTCTTCAATTGTCAATCACCAGCAAATTGAATCATTGCTATTCTCTCCAGTTTTGACCACACACATTTCATCTAGGAATAATTCCTGTCATTGTCCTCTTCAGTGTCCTCCAGGAATGAAACAGCTGGTTCTCACCTTCTACACTAAACTGCTCGGTCGAATCCGCCAGCCATTGCTCCCCCACATCAACGTACACAGACCTGTACAGGTAGGAACCCCCTATCTTTCCAGATATTTTTGATGGCGTTTTTCTTTTGAAAACTTGCAGTCTAGAAAATGTATTTAATTATTTTTAAATAGATTTCTTGATGAAATGTGGTACGTAATCAAAACTGTACACAAATATTATATTAGTCTGCTAATGTAATAACCTTTAATTCATTGATTTACTCTGCTCATAATTTTAATTTTGTGGTACTGGTATATAACTCCAGCCCTATCATTATAATCATAACTTGCCTCCTGTGCCCTGCCTGACTCAGAAACTGATCCGGCTGTGTGGGGAGGTGCTGGCCGCTCCCACAGAGAATGAGGAGATCCAGTTCTTGTGCATCGTGTGTGCTAAGCTGAAACAGGACCCCTACCTCGTCAACTTCTTCCTAGAGGTGGGAGAACATGTGAAGAGTGATGTTGAAGTTTCATTTATGAGTTTGGTTATGAGTCATTGATTTATGATCGATAAATTGATAGTTTTTCAATGTTAAAGGGGGTTTTCTCATTGACAATTGAAATTAGTGTCAGTTTAATTGACAATGTCAACAAAATATGTAATGATTTTTGCATCATTGTTGTACATAGATCAAAAATATTCTTTAGGTAAATTGCCTTGAGACAACTTAGGTTTTTGATTCTGCACTAGACAAACAATTGTTCAACTTATACTTGTGCCTCACACGTTTAGATGGGCCTGGACGTTTGGAACAGTTGCACCCTTGAGGGTGTTTGTGACACTTGATCACATGTGAAAAAAAATACTTTTGCAGAACAAGACCCGGAAGAGCCTCGGAGGATCAGCAGATGAGGCAAAGGGGGACTTGGCGTCTCCTGACACAGGTCAGCTGCCTGGAGGTGATCCCCAGACAGACCTACCATCTCCCAGCCTGCCCCAGGAAGCCTACTCTGGTGCTGCTGGTTCCATGGAGGGTGCTAGTTCAGCAAACAGCAGCAACTATAACCTTATCACATCCCTGCTCAACCTGACGAGGAGTCCGGTGAGTTACAGAAAACACGTATTTACTGCCAAAGAGATCTAGAGATTTTTACAATTTCTACATGCCAGAAATAAACTCCCCCTTCTTCAAATTTTGTTGGTTTAATTTTAAGATAAGATACTTTATTTAGTCACACATACATACATGTACAATGAAATTCTTCCTCGGCTTTTCACCCATCGCTGAGGAGCGGTGAGCAGCTATGTGCGCAGCACCTGGGGAGCAACTCCAGATTGTGAGCCAGTTCCTTGGCCAGAGGCATTGACTGGAGCAGGTTAACTAGAACATGTTTTTGGTGTTGGGGGAAACCAGAGTGTCCGGAGGAAACTCACACAGACATGGGGTGAACATGACACAGAAAGGACTTGTCCGGGTAAGGATTCGAACGCAGGACCTTCTAGCTGTGAGGCAGCAATGCTAACCACTGTGCTCTGCTGATAGTTTAAAAAGGCTAATGGTGTCTTTCCTTCAAATTAACTGCCATTCGAGGGGCTCGGCAAATGATATATAATTGACGTGGTGACTCAATTCAAATTAATGCAGCGTTTTTGAAGCTCAATCTCAATTTTCCCATGTCCTGCGCCTGACACGCTACTCATTTCTGTGTCTTAACCCCCGCATATTTCCGCATTGGCTATGGCGCAGACACCCACAACAATTGACGCTGAAGGCAAATTCCTGCGCCTCTTACAAACTTTTGAGGGCATTAAGGCCCCTGCAGAGAGAGGCGGGGGCACCGCGGTGATCTGGACTATGACCATTTTCTACCCAAACCGCCGCGATGGCGGTCACGTGATCACCTTTACGGCGGTCTGCTCCCCACCCCACCGTGAAGTATGCAGGGGACTTTACAAACCTCAACTGGTTTCGGTGGAAAGGCGCTGTTTGCCTGTGTTTTCTCTTATCCCATCACCCTGTTGAGTTTCTACCCAGCTGCCGTATGGCTACTGAATGCCACTCAGTAGGCTGATCTCATACCCCCTGCAGTAACACTGCCCCCTCTAAACACTTTAAGTTCTCCCCTTCTCCTGGCCCCACTAACTACCCCAGTATATGGAATGCTGAGAACTGATTGACCTGCTCCAAGAGCTGCGGAGATGCACTCTGAG
>OMKY01090550.1:0-10055 GCA_900302395.1 Bregmaceros cantori | reverse complement strand
ACACAGAACCATGTCTTGTCCGTCCATCTGTGTGCCCAGAACTTGTGTGTACTTAGGGAAGGGAGACGTGGGAAGTCTGCCCCCTGGCGGAACACCACAGGTAGCGCTCTCCCATGCACAAATCACAATCAGTACAGATATTTCAGCTAAAAATCTACTCAGCACAAGTAAAAGTAAGTACAGTACTTCATTATTTGTACTTCGTTACTTGCCATCTCTGGTTACTTGCCAGTATACGACATATTGCTCCCCACTAAATTAACGCGTGGCATTGCCAATTATGCAGAACAACTGAAAGAAAATAAATGAATAAATACATGGATTAATTAATAAATACATAATTAATTAATTTACTGATTAATTAATACTTAATTAATTAATGCACAACAGCAATAATAATAATAATTAATAATAACTGATGATACATCCAAAATTAAATGTAGCCTATAATTTTCCTTAAGCGATGTTCCTTGTTCTTGCTTATCCCATTACAGTCTACGCTTATCCCCTATCGTAACACTGATGGTTATACCTATATGGAAAAATATTTGACGTATAAATGACCACACCGAGTTTGTAATCCCTGGATATATGGATGTCAGTGTAATGGCTTTAATGGCTGTAACTTGTAATGGGTAGTAGTCATAATAGCTGAATTGCAATGGACGGAAAAATCTAACGCGTTTGTGACGCAGGCGGCGAATGGTCGCTCTTTCAGTCAGGCTGAGGCTTGCGTTTTCAAACCCGGGAGACATACACATCGCCTCCTAATTGCTGTTGCAGAGTGGATCTTATTTCATTTATTTATTTATTTCGTCGAACTTGTTGCGTCAACGTAAAATGTGATGGATGAATGAATGCCCTTTAAACCACCGGAGCGCATATTCCGCTGAATTCGGACTTCTGTGATTTGAAATGAGGTGTGCAGAGCTCAATATAACCGCTCTGTCGACTCGGAAGGTGGAGGTTCTGGAGTAAGGACACAGACAGGTAAGTGTAGCGAGTGACTTGAAGTGATTTAATCATATATCGTTAGATTTTTGTCTTGGGGGTAATGACTAAATTATTGAGTAATTCGACGCTCTGTTGTTCTATTCATTAATATTTTAGACGTTGTGCCAATAACGGATTTATATCACCATATTACACCATGCCTCTGCCTCTTTAAGCGTCTTGCAAGTTTTGCTGGTCGGATTTGGGAGCGCTCCATATGACCGTAGAGATTTGGAGATTTGGTTTTAGAATGTTTCAATTGTATTCCGTTCTGACCAGGCGAGTCGTCCAATGCCGTAGGCCTATCAGGCACCTGGCAATAAGTTAATATTGCAGATTTTGATCTTGATGTGTAGCGGGATTCGCTTTTGACATAATCATAGCTAGTTATTCCTAGCATATGTCATTTTTTTTACACATCATTACATATCATTAACATCTTTCACATAACGTTGTTGTTTCGTATTTATTCTTTTACATCTGTGGCCACTCCATGCAGTCTGAAGATTTTAATGTTGCCTTCATAACTATTTCTATTTTGAATTGTGACGTGTTTGGCACTGTGGGAGCTCACACCCAGGGCCGTCCCAAAACAAAATAGGGCCACAAGCGAAAAACATTTTCGGGGCCCCCACGTCAAAAACGAATGAGACTTTGTCATTGCCATTGGACAACATTATGTCAAGAACAAGACCTTTGTCTTTCCGCAGCTGAGTGTCGATTGCAGGTTTATGCGTCTGCATTTCCTAGGAGGACTAGCGGACGTGTAACGCATGACCGCGACGGGAAGCTATCTCATGGCTCTGAGTGCTCCGTGGTCTTAAGCCACGGTGACAAGACTGTGTGGAGCTGCTTCTCGGCACAGCGTCTTTAACCAAAATGACGTAGAATAATTACAGATAATATCTTGAGATATTATATTGTCATGCCTTTTAATGCCAACCATTTTATCGCTAAGAAATGTGCACAATATATCCAATCTTGACAGCATATGATATTCAGAAGTTAATATATTTCTGAACAAAAAAGATGACAAGTGTGTGCACTCCCCGTGGTGCTGAACTCACTGAACTGCCATGTGGTTCAGACGCTTCAGATTACAAAACAAAGGTATTGTAGTGAATGCACGCGCGGTGCATTCTGGGCCGGCACCGTTGACGGTCCTCCACCGGCCAACACGCCTCCTTAAATAGAGTCCGAACTAACCTTGGCAATGGCTGGGTTCAGCTATTGCCGACGTTGTAGTTCCTCTATTCCCAGCTCCTCCACGGGGGGCGCTTTCGTTACAGTATTCTCCAGGATCCCCATTGGCTCACGGGGCCCTACCCCCTGTGCATGATCTGCGTGTAGGACGGGACGGGCCTGCTCATACCGTTCTGACGTCTTCCATGTCTGCAGTGGAGATGACAGCGATGCAGTCGGGCAGCTCCCAGCTCAACAAACTGGTGCGGCAGCACTACCTGGGCCTCCCGCAGTCCGGCAAGTGCCAGGCTACCTACGTCTGGATCGACGGCTCCGGGGAAACGCTGCGTTCCAAGACGCGCACGTTGGAAGCGGAGCCGGGGACGGTGAAAGGTATGGACACTTACACAGTTGGGAAGTAATGGATCAGATTGTTTTGAGTTAACTGAATACAAATGTTTTCAAGTGAACTGTAATTGAACCATCTCGGTTGACAGCGATATGGATTTGACTTTTGTTTTGAAGCTGTTGTAATTAGTGTTGCACCGATTCCGGTATCGGTATCGGCTCCTTTTTTGTGTGGTATCGGCGAGTACCAACTCCGAGTATCGAACCAACGCCATTTTTCCGACACCTGTATGAGACTTGAACACAGCTGTTGGCAGCGGTCTCTGCTGGGCGCTGACTGCAGCTGTTTGGTAGAGGCGGAGCCTCGGAGGAGTCTGCTCTGATGGTGGTGACGAGCTGTATACCGAGTATTCAACACCGTGCGAAGTCTCCCACGGCACTTACCTGATGGTGGTGACGAGCTGTATACCGAGTATTCAACACCGTGCGAAGTCTCCCACGGCACTTGATGTCTGCAAAGCTGATATATTTCAAAGCTGTGCATGACTGTTAATCGACAGCCCTCGCTATGAAGGACCTTTAACGCTGAGCTCTTCCTCTCTTCCTCCCAACCAGAGTTGGGTGTAATCCGTTATAATAACGGATGGATTACTAACATTACTTTTTAGCAACTTTGTAATCTAATGCGTTAGTTCCTCTTGACTGGCTATAACATCCAAGTTATCTATAGAGATACGTTACTCGATACTCGTTACTATGGCTATATTACCCATTTTGAAGACACATGGGGGAGGGGCGCCGACTGTTGGCAGAATGCGTGAAGCCATCTGCATTCATCAGAGCTGCTCGCCGGTGGGACTAATATGCGGGCACAGCGCAAGTGACTGCGAAGTCCACGCACAATACACGAGTGACCGGACCAAACAGGAGACCGCTCCACGCGCGCACAACGGCCGTACACAAGACGCCCACCCGGAGCCGCCGCCTCTGTATGACTTTATGAGAGTTTCAACGTTTATTCTGTAATTTTACATTTACTTTCACACCGTTTCCAACTTGCACTAGTATTATGCCTTCATGTAAATTGCTCTTTAGTATTTTGCATTTGCGAGCCAAAACTCAGGGTTTTTAAAATGTAATTTGACTTTCTTATTTTGCCTTACAATTGTTATAATTTCATGAATGTTGCACTATTTTGGCCGTCAGGTTTTACCACATAGGCAATAAAATGTTCTACTGGATTCATTTTGTATTAATTTTATTCCTGTTTCACAAAGGTATATGTATACATTTCAAACAGGGGTATCGGTATCGGTTGGTATCGGTATCTGCTGCTACTGCACAGCCAGGTATCGGGTATCGATATCGGCACCAGAAAATGGTATCGGTGCAACACTAGTTGTAATAGCATGTTACTAACTAAGTTCACATTCTGTCCATATTCCATAGTCCAAAGGGGTGTTTTTGTTTCATGCACACCTAATTTCAATGAAATTGACATATTGTTTCATAAGAAACCCAAACAAACGGACAATGATTATATAATTTGATTTTTTTTTTGTCCAGATATTCCCACGTGGAATTTTGATGGCTCCAGCACTGGCCAAGCTCCAGGAACCCACAGTGATCTATACCTTCATCCAGTCTGCATGTTCAGGGACCCGTTCAACCTGGACCCCAACAAACTGGTGCTGTGTGAAGTGTTCAATCCTGACGGCACTCCAGTCGGTATGTTCACTGTACGACAAGTTCTCGGGAGGCACCCCCCATCACCAGTATTTAAATATAAACAGTTGACAACATGGGGGCGCACGGTGGCCGAGCGGTTAGCGAGCGTGTCCCGCCGACCATAGGTCGAGCAGCGCCGCAGGTTCGAATCCCCTGTCTGGCATTTCTGCAATGTCTCCCCCCCCCCCAACTCTTCATCACGGTTTACGATTAATCCTGTCGCTATCTCTCTCAATAAAGAATGAAAAACGGCGCTTGTGCCCAAAAAATAACTTAAAAAAAAAAGCTGACAACACAATGTAACAGAACTAAAATGGTGAGTAAGGAAGTAAGTAAGTAAATTTTATTTATATAGCGCTCCTCTCAGGCAAGAGCCACAGAGCGCTTCTCAGACAAGGCAGTGAAAAATGCAGACATTGTTACAAAACGTAAAAGGACACAAGCAAATAAAATGAAATAGAGTAGATAAAAATAGATAAAAAGATAAAAAGGATAAAATAAAGATAGGAAGGGTGAGGGGAGGGCTCTATTCATAAGCCTGCTTAAAAAGGAATGTCTTTAGGTGGCGCCTGAAGGCATCGGTAGAAGCTGCAGTCCTCAGATTCATGGGGAGGGCGTTCCACAGCCGTGGAGCCACAGGGGAACGGAAGTATGTCCGTGGGGTGGACAGCAAGTGTTTGTTTGATCTTAGGGACGATCAGGTGGTGTGTTGGTGGATGCAGTCCTTAAGATAGTCGGGCGATGGTAAGGAGTTTGAATTCAATCCTTTGTTGTACTGGGAGCCAATGCAAAGAGTGAAGTATGGGGGTGATGTGGGAGTATTTGGGTGTCTTGGTCAGCGTTCTGGATGGTAACCCAACACTACAGCGATTGGATCATTTCACCTGCCACATTCTCCACTTTTTAAAGATCATGCACTCTTGGCCTCACTTGTGTAAACTTATGACCTGCCACTGACTACAGGACAGCAGCAGGGCGGCGCTATAGAGTCCTAATCCCACAAGGGTCTAAACACACAGCGATTGAACCACCTAGGCGATTGCCTGGTATATGTTTTTTTTTCCCATGATGCACCGCATTGGCCAGGGCCACTGAATGGAGCAGATTAATCTCTATACCTCTGTATTGTATTATTAGAAAAATTGTTATTGTTATTATTTGCTTCATTAATGACATATTTTCCGTCTTGTAATGTTACTCAATGTCTCCTGTAGACAAGTTCAGCAGTCGTTCAGTGTCGTGTTTCTAAACCATTTTTGAACAGTTCCATTCAGTGAGCGCGCACACCTCATTATCAATAAGGGATGGTGGGAAGTCGGGGTGTGCAATTCCACATTCCAAAATGTTTTCATGCAGGTTTTTGCACCACACATTCACAACTTAGTGATTCACACAACCCATTCAATTTTTCCTCATCCATACGAGTGAATGTGTAGACGCAGCCACCTCATTGTTCCACAAGAACATGTGACCAGATCTGTAAGTAATTTGTAGCTGCGTTTGGCACAATTTCAGAGTATTTTCACAGAGCATCGAGTGAAGTGTGTGGATAACTGGCAATCGGTCACAGAGCAAGCTCTTTGCAAGCTAAATTAGCGTTGCACGTTTTGGATGACTAATTTAGCGACTTTGATCCGCTCCGACGGTAAGTTAATTTGTTTAGTACCGTAAGTTCATTTCTTTCCTCCACAGAAACCAACAGTCGGCAAAGATGTAATCAGGTGATGGAAGCGGCGAGCAGGGGGAAGCATGCGGTGTGGTTCGGCATGGAGCAGGAATATACCTTACTAGGGATGGACCGCTATCCTTTCAGCTGGCCTCAAAACGGCTTCCCAAAGCCTCAAGGTGATTGACGCCCTCTCAGTAGAAATATACTACAGGTATTCAAAAATGTTTGCCTCAAAGGTTGTTTAATTCAGGGTTTCACAACCCTGTACCACAACCCAAAATAAATTTGCTGACCTCTTCATCAGCCAGCGTCTAAAATTTTGTTGAGGTTTATTATAATGCAATGTTAATTAAAAATAGGATTGACATAATTTGTATAATTCAATATTAAATACCATTTAAATACTAGGTATACTTCAGTTTAATTACCAACAACAATTTTCACTCAAGATGAAATGTTCAATAAAACACGTTCAACATTCTGTACAGAATGTGATACATAAGTTAACACATTCTCCAGAAATAAATAAAATATGATACCCATAATGCATAGCGTGTACAGGATGAAGATGGAAGATGAGGAGAGTCCACCAGAAACAATAAGATACATGCTTTTGAAGTTTCTAAGGCTTATGGACGTATTTGATTTTAAAAATGGAAACCTAAGGTGCCTTAATGCCGTCAGGTGGTGGAAAGTTTTGTAAATGCATATCACATACAGCTTTAATTGAGGGGGGGGGGACGCACGCTCCGGCTGCTCTAACCTACTAACTTGTATGTTTGTACACTAGCAACCCCACCCCGAAGCTACTCATCCTTTGGGCTCTGAGACCTCCCACTAGACTTGACTCCGGGATCTTCTTGGGGCTAAGCCAGACATGGGCAAATATGTACGCCCTGTTAGGCAAAGTTACGGTCCACTGTAATACTCTGATTTCGGCAAAATATGGCATGCTAGTCTAGACTTTTGGTCTTAGCAAAGTGGGATTTGCTGCGACCTATATGGATTGATGGGTTGTCAGGTCTCACAATGGATGTCAGGACACCAATAAAATTAACATGTACAAGTGGATGGCATTCCTCTTCAGAAGATCATACATTTTAATCATAATACTTAACACCTTCAAATTGTGTTATTTTTAATGTACTATTTGTTCATGTCTTTCTTCAGGGCCCTTCTACTGCGGTGTGGGAGCAGATAACGCATACGGACGGGACATCGTAGAGTGCCACTACAAGGCCTGTCTCTATGCTGGGGTGAAGATCTTTGGAACCAACGCCGAAGTCATGCCTTCACAGGTGAGACTGTTCCTCTCCTTCCTCTCCTCTGACCCTCCGCCAAATTTCCCAGGTCCTCTTGATAATCTTAGAGACCCCGGATGGTCCCGTAGGCCCAACCGCAGCCTCAAACACAGGGTAGCTGGTGGAGTTGATCATGGAATTTATGGCCAACTTGACCCAAGGCAGTTCAACTATCCAGGTTCGAGGGCAGTCCTGGCGCATGCAATGCAAGGTGGATTTCATCGTCTGGTTTGCCCGTTCACATTGAGCTTTACTCTGAGGATGGTAACCAGAGGTCAGTTTAGCAGGAACCCTTAAGTCACTCCAAAAAATCTTTCCAAATAGACGAAACAAATTAAGGAACCCTGTCCGACAAAATTTCAGAGGGAACAAACAAGAATTTTAGCAGTCTCAGAAGCGGAAGGCAGCTTGTCCAGAGGAACATGAATGACCGATTTACCTTGAGAGACGGACAAACCAATGACAAAATCCACCGCAATGCAGGACCAAGGTCTGCTACGCAGGGGAAGTGGTCGAAGCAATCCCGCAGGTTTGGAATGATCTGCATGGTTTCTAGAACAGACCTCACACGCAGCCACGGAACTCTGGACGTCCTTTTGCATTCCTGACAACGTCGGAGAAAAGACAGAGTTTTACCGGCACCAGCATCACACGCCAATTTCGAACAGTGTCCCCACTGCAAGACTCTGCTACGCAGATGTCGAGGTACAAACAGCTTGTTCTTCGGAACCAGTCGTGGACCCTTGAGTTCCGTGTGGCACTGTAGACAGCCTCGACCACTTCCCACTCCAGCCTTCCAATAACCACATCAGATGGTAGCAAAGACATGTCTCTGCCACTGCGGAGAGAAGAGTTGAGAGAGCATCCACACGGAGGTGCACAGAACCAGGCGTGTAAGTAATAGTAAAAGAAAATCTACTGAAGAACTCTAAAGAACAACAAAAGGAAACTTAGAGCCCTCAAGCCAGTGCCGCCATTCGGAGAGTGCAGCATGAACTGCCAATAACTACTTATCCCCTACCAAGTAGTTGTACTCGGCAGGATTCAACTTCAACCTCAACCACAAATGGTCCTTACAGAGATAAATCAAGACGGGACCAGAAACTAAGCCTTTTTTAATTTGCAAAATGCTCTTTGAGCGATCACGTCCCAAACAAAATGAAACTTTGACGAGTTTAAGCTAGTCAGGGGAGCCTTCAACAAAACGTCTATAGAAATTTGCGAAAACCCAAAAAACGCTGAAGCGCAGTACGGTTCGTAGGAACCGGCCACTCAGAGACAGCTTGCGTCTTCTTGGGATCTGTGGCAATTTCAACTTTGCGAATAACATGCCACCAATTCAACAGCAGGCGAGTGGAACTCACATTTCTCCACTTTGTCAAACACAGTTCTCAAGAAGCCTAGACAAGACTTTGCGCACATGCCTAGCATGTTGGTCAAAATCCTCAGAACAGAAACAAAATGTCGTCAAGATAATCCACATAGAAATCATTGATCATGTCCCTCAAAACATTATTCAACACAGCCAGAGTTGGTCAACCCCAAAGGAAGAGCCAAATATTCAAAATGACCTAACGGAGTATTGAATTCCATTTCCCACTCATCCCCCTCTCTTATTTTCACCAAATGATAAGCATTGCGCAAATCTAGTTTATTGAAAAACGGCGCTTTGGCGAACGGTTGAAAAGTGGATAAAAGCAGCGGGAGAGTTAGAATGACAATCCTTACCCCTTACCCCATCCTCCCTTACCCCAAAATACGGCAGTCTGCCGTTGACACTCCTCCCGGTGCCTTCGATGTGCGGTCCGTGGACGATGCACTCCTTCTGTCGCTCCCGGTACGCCGACCCGTCACAATTAGCTTCTAAAAAGTTATTTCTCAATCCCGCATCAAGCAGTTAAAAGTGTATTATTGACTATAATCTAGCTCATTATATATTATATGTATTTTTGTTTTTTTCAAAGTGATGATAAAGAATAATTACCTCTGTATGCAGTGGGAGTTCCAGGTGGGGCCATGCGAGGGCATAGAAATGGCAGACCACCTGTGGGTGGCTCGGTTCATCCTGCACCGAGTGTGTGAGGACTTTGGAGTCATCGCCAGCCTGGACCCCAAACCCATGGAGGGAAACTGGAACGGAGCAGGCTGCCATACTAACGTCAGCACCCAGCGGATGAGGGAGGAAGGAGGCATGGAGTGAGTAGGCTTGATCTGTCACCGCCGTAATAGTGCTCAACTTAAAATTTTCCTGTGTTTGACATGCTCTCGTTTCTGCAGCCGAACATTTCCATGTCAATTGGCATCGGATTTGACGCCCGGCGCCCGCGTCGACATTGGTCATGTTGAGGAATGTTTTGTGTATATGATTAAACCACTCTGTCGGGACCAAATATAATATTTTTTTTCAAGTTTAATAGCATACACCACTCTGGCTCTAGTCACGAAACTTGTCGTTTTTGCTGGGCACCCCAGGGGAAACCTTAAAATACAACAACACAGGATTCACATTTGGGGAATTAACAGTGTTACAAATGGAAAACGGAAATGAAACAGTCTACTAATCTTTTACAGGAACACTACAGAGCTGTTGAGGTGTGGTGAGGTGACATCAGTGGGGAATGTCACAATATACATTATATATATATATATATATATATATATATATATATATATATATATATATATATATATATATATATATATATATATATATACATACATATATATACATACATACATACATACATACATATATACATATATATACATACATACATGTATATACATATATATATATATATATATATACATATATATATATATATATATATATA
>OMKY01090546.1:0-11485 GCA_900302395.1 Bregmaceros cantori | reverse complement strand
AACCTGGGCTGGCACAGGCACCAGTACAGTTGTAGGACTGGCAGTGGATGATTGCTTAGTTTGCATTAAGCAATGTAAATAGTTATGTATTATGTAATGTAAATAGTTATGTATTATGTTATGTAAATAGTTATGTATTATGTTATGTAAATAGTTATTTGCAGGCCATTGAGCTAAGACGCAGTATTGTATCCTTTTATTCCTTTTCCTTATTTAATTGATAAAAATTGTATTTAACAATTTTTGAATTCCGCGAGTAAATGGACCATCAGTTGCCTGCCAGTCAGGTGCCGGCAGAGGTCGCTGATGGCTATTTAAGCTCACAGTCCGCTGATCACGTCACGCTTTCCAAATCTTTCCCACCCACCCTCCCAATTTTAAAGTAATTCCCCTATTCAATTGGCCATACTGGCTCTCTAGGGGGATTGAAGTGTACGTTCAAGTTCGATTAAGCCACGTACACTCAAGACACCGTACTCCACCCTAATCTCTATGTTCATTTGCTTGCTGCATTCATTGTGTTGCTTGCGCCTAAAAGTGTAACCTCTGCCCACCAGATCAAGCTTAACCAGTCATTGTGCCTGCTGCCACCACGCCTGCCACACCCATGACGCTGTTGCGCTGCTTCACCACACCTGCTGCCACCAGAGATGGCAAATCCAGATCCAGAAAGTAAAAATCCTGCCATGTTTTGGCTCTACCTGTGCACTCCAAATAGCAGCTGCTCCTAATTACAGAAGCTCATCAGTTGGGGGGTGCTCTGCTAATCAGTGACACCTGTTTGCAGTGCACTTCTACATTGAGTAGAAGCCAAAATGTGGCAGGACTTTTACTTTCTGGAGCTGGATTTGCCATCTCTGGCTGCCACACTAGTGAAGCTGTTGCGCTGCTTCACCAAGCCAGCCGTGCGGAGAGAGATGTAGCTGTTGCGCTGCTTCACTCCTGCTGCCGGCTGGATGCCGCCACACACAAGCCAGCTGCTGCCACTTTCCACTCGTGGGCTTCGATACACATTACACATTTTATACAGACAGCCTCATTAGGCATTAATCTTTCTGCCTATTAAATCTAAATGAAAAATTGGTATCCAAGTTGTGCACTGTATGGTCCTTTAAATGTGAAAGAGTTGCTCGTGTACACACTCCCCCTCTTATTCGAGTCGGCTCAGGAAAAATAATAATCCCTGTATTTCAGCCCTAAAAATCGTGCTCTCCTATACCAGGCGCTATAGGTATCCGATCTAAGGCCAACCTTCTCAGTTGGCCGATAAGTGGAGTAGACTTGTCAGGGAGCAGCAGCAATGTGGAGAATTTTCCCCTTAGCACGCAGGGTGAGAATGCAGCAGTAGTTTAGGGGATTCTCACCACAGCACACAGGATGAGATAGTTGTGTGTGACCCGTTCCGGGAACAATTTTTTATGTTCTAACCAATTGGGGAATGTATTATCTCTCTATGTCGGTCTATTTCTGTGTCTTCCTTTCTCCCCATTTCTTTCTCTGACATTCTCTTTCAGTCTTCTTCTCTCTCACACACTCTCTGCCTCTTCCTATCTCCCTCTCTCTCCCTCTCTCCCCCAGCCATTCGAGTGGTGCGTGATCTATAGTTGACGTGCGTTCAGTTGGTGACTCAATGGTAGATGGGAAGGCCAGAGGCAGCAAAGAACTGAATATCGACATTCATGAAGAAGCAGTGAGATAGGCCAGATATAGTCTACCTATCCCTGGATAATGATAGACTCCATCCATATTGGTGCACAATGTTTGTTTATGGTCACACCGTGTATTGAAAAATAAACACATACAAATCATTACAATCATACACAGTATGTATTTATGCTATAGTATAATACACCTCATATATTATATATGCATACATATACATAAAACGCTGTATATGTAAATAAAACGATAGGTCATATTGTTAAAACAACATATTAGCAAACGTAACACTACAGCATATGTTGAGATAACATGACATAAACGTTACAATATTCTTTGAACAGGAATAAACTGAAAGAAAACACTTTCTCTGTATCGTGTTTATTGAATAAATTGCATTCAGTATAATTATTATTATCATCAGCATCATTATATTATTGTTTAATTGTCCATTTGGGAACCCACAAAAATGGTAGTAGTCCTTAACTGCGAAATCAAGGTTGAAAGGTAGTTAGGTAAAGAGCTGCTATATTCCTTAAATCTAATTCTAAAAACGTTATCACTTTTGTGAAGCGCCTTGAGGCAGCTTCGGCTGCGATTTTGGCGCTATATAAAAATCTGTTGAGTTGAGTAGTATCAAGATACCTGATTTTATTTATATGTATTATTTCAGTAATACTTTAGAAATAACATTTTCCACGTTCCATGCTTGCCAGTCGAGTCGACAGTGTGCCAGGTGCGGGAAGCCACGTGCGCTCGACAGGGTAGCCCGGTCAATTTGTCACTGTTGTTTGTCTCCACAGGGTAGCCCGGTCTATTTGTCACTCTATGCCGCGGCGTTTTGAAAGTTTTCTGAGCGAGTAGATGATGTCTCGACTCCGCCCCCAGAAGTGACCCAAACGACTCGGGGACATTTTTCTGTGTGTGGGCGGGCTTCTAAACCAGCTTGGGAAAAAAAATCTGTGGTGAAATGTTTGTTTAAATATATTTGAAATCTATGAAAATAAGTGGTTCTAATGCTGTTTTTTACGCAGCTGCGCGTCAACTGAAAATCAGGGCTTTTTTCCCTAACTTTTCGTTTCCGGTTATGTGTTCCACCAATAAATTGACGTTCCTGAACCGGTGAGAACAAAAAAATATTGTTCCCGGAACGGTTAATTTCGTTCCTGTCAGCTGTTTAATGCCATGTAATATTTGTTGCGGCGAACCCAAAGCGACTCGCAACAGAGGCCCGCTGGTAGCGCTCTACAGTCGGGGTCGTGCGTGTCGGGGTGAACCCACAACAACACGCTGCAGAGAGTCCCGCAACGATTCCTACTTCACTGCTGCATCGTAGATTTTATACATACTCTTGTTTTATTTTAGAAGTTATCCCTAAGTGCACTCCTTTGAGGAACAAAATAAAACCGGTATTAACTGGTTACCATTATTTTTAAATAAGTGTTCCTGTTCCGGAACATAAAACATAATAACGTTTCCGGTTTTGTTTCTGTTCCCTGGAAAATACTAAAAGTTCCCGGTTTTCGTTTTTGTTCCTTGAACCGGTTCAAAGCCCTGCTTAAAATGTAATTGTAAGGGACTACATTTACTATTTCTTGTAACCAAATTACTGTAGTCTGATTACATGTAATCAGGTACTATCCAACGCTGGCCACAACACCACTGGCTTGTATTCTCTCCTAATTACTTAATTTGACCATTTTATTCTGTTCGCTGTACAAATTATTCACTGGAGGCAGTTGTAGTAACATTTAATTTAAGTTGTCAAACAATTAAATTTCTTTCTTTAGTGATTGGGATGAAGGGAAAGTTTTCCTCTCCCTCAGCAGTTTGAGTGGCATGGTAAAAAGAAAGAAATCATGCATTTCTAGGGTTTTAACCAGGGGCGAGGCCCAGCTTCCCCTAACATGTTAGAAAAATAAATGGTCAAATTTACTGTTTGTTGTGTGTACATGTCATTGACTAAATGTGTGCTGCAATGCGCTATTTTTATTTTATTTGTATCACTAACTCATACAACTTTATTCCCGTTTTGTTCTCATTCTCTCTGTGGCACTCTGTGTCAGCGCTGGAGGAGTGGGTTGTAATCAGCTCAGCTGAACTTATACGGTTAAATGGATAAATGATGTGCTTTGTCATGCCCCCGGACTGCGCTGCGTCAATGGGGCTTCAATGGGAAACCATAAACTGGTACGCTGAACGTAAAACAGACACGTTCAAACTACACAGCCATTGGTTTACAGCTGAATTTCGTCTCGCTCCCGTACGCCGCCGTCCGGCAGCTTCTGGCATCAACTTACATGGGGAAATTGGGAATAGGCGTGACCTCGTGTCAGGTGGATGCAGATACCATTTGATTTTGCTCGCGTCCACACTCCAGGGACACGCACGCCGCTCTGCTGCCAGCCCCAGCCTGTCGGCGTGATAAGAATTCTGCCGCGCGGTTGTTGCACAAACTCATGTTTTGATTGCATATCGTTTGCCTCATGGGAGTCACAGCCTAATCCTCACGTTAATAGTTTGTCACTCCATCGTGTTATTCCTCGCGAGTTGGTCACCTTGAATCCCTTGGTGTTAACGTTCCTTGTCCTTCCTTGTCGGAAGTCGTACATTCGTTCTCGGATTTTCATTCATTCGTTTTTCCTATCCCATGCTATTGCTAAAATTGCTAGTGTTATTCTATTTGTCCCCAGAACCAAGTTAGTTTGCAGTGGTAAGTCTTTTATTTCCACTTATGTTACAGTTTAACTCGTTCCTTTTAACTTAGTTCTTCTTAGTTAAAAGACAAACACGTTTTACTTTTACTGATGAAATTGAAAGCAGGTTTTAAACTTCATGTCACATATGCAGAGTACAAACATTTTATACAAAAAACGTTGCTCGCGCGCGTTTCTCAGAACTGCTTACCGCGATTGCAACTCACCTAACTATAGTCTCAACTCTAACCTCCAGGTTAGGTTGGGCCGACTGGTCAATGATTAACCACCGCTACTAGTTAGCGCTTGTCTGTAAAACGCGTACAAGCTCAATTCCATCTTGGTATGAGATCAGTTGGCCAGCTCTAACGAACCTAGTTTTTTATTGCGGTCTAACCTGTGCTGATCTAAATTATTTTAATAACAATGCAAGCTTCCATTCATGCTTGCATTATTCTGTCAGTAGTACTGGCATTTGAGAGAGTCCAAAGTAATTATCTTATTGGGCTTAAAGCGAAGTAGGAAATTGTACTAGTGACTTTAGCTGAGACGGGACGCGGACCCCAAAAGCAAAGTACAAAAAAATCCAGTACACCAAGCACGCACCTTTAACATTAACATGCACTCATACATCCACATTGCATGTTCAGTGAACCACCACCAGGAATCATAACACATTCAGACCTTTTACGGATCCCCGGTTTAAAACTGTAATTCATCCGTGGACCCCCTGGGGTCGTCGTGCCCCTCGTTAAGAAGCGGGGGGTCTAAACCAGAGCGTCTTTAACAACCTCCCCCTCTCCCAAGCATCATGTCATTTCTATATTAGTTTCTGTGGATAAAATGCTTTGAATATTGTCATTAAACGTTTCTTTGGGGCCAAGTCTACTTTTCCACTCGAATGACCTCAGCTTGGCAAAGATTTAGACCACCGGAGGCACTCTACCACCTTCACACTTCGATGTGTCTGCATTTTATGGTTAGTGCTTCACATAAAATAATTCCCTGGCCCGTAGTCATTATAATTTATATTAATAACATGCTCATAATGGTTAGCGTTGTTAAATTCCAAGTTTATTCTTATACTTCTAATACTGACAGTGCTATTACTGGTTATTATACTGTATATGATAAAATGGATTTAAACGGGCAAGAAAAATCCACCTCTTAAATATTGAAATACATTTCGTTGTGGCCTCCACACACTTATAATGATCTCTTTTCATCTTTTCTTCAGTATTAGCTGGAAAGAAGGGGGGCGGAGAGACATGCGGCAAAGCTGTTGGTGATGGGAAGTAAACTCACAAATCTCTGGACATATGTGCTTTGTAATGCACTGCCTTAACAGACTGAGCTACTGCAGCACACCAATTATACATATATAACTAGAAGAACAGTGATACAAAAAAAAAAGTACTTTTAGTGCTAGCGGTATGTGTGGCAACCCAGTATCAATGCAAGTGGTTCCTAGAGTAGCGCAATTGCGATTGAAGCCACCGGTGAACGTGCTCAGCACAAGCCAACTACATTTCCCAGCGGTCCCGTGCGACACTCTCCT
This sequence comes from Bregmaceros cantori, assembly GCA_900302395.1. Lineage (NCBI taxonomy): Eukaryota > Metazoa > Chordata > Actinopteri > Gadiformes > Bregmacerotidae > Bregmaceros > Bregmaceros cantori. The sequence goes on along the minus strand of OMKY01090546.1, from coordinate 5,572 downwards.
CTCAAAAGGAGAGTGTGGAAAATTGTACATATCTACTATCTATCTCCCGGGCAAGAACACCCACACTCCTCTCCAATACACTTCTGTAGGAGCACTCGCTCACACACAGGGACGCGGGATTATTTCTTGCGTGTTGTCTTTTCTCTTTCTCCGGGACAGAGGGAGGCGTATACGAATTCACCTAAGCTGGATTTCATTTACTAGTCGCCGTGCCTGAGGGAATGCAGGCCAATTGAGGTGACACCTGGCAGTTTTTTTGTCTTATTGTCTTATAAAGACAAAAAAACCCTAACACTTTTTTGATGTTTTTACTGAAAAAAGGCACTCAACAAACAACAACAGGAATCCAATTGTGGCCCAGTCTTTTCAGGTCTTTATGACTTCATTGTTTAGCTCTGTTCAGGCGTTTTTTCAGGCCTGGTGGTGATGCAGAAAACAGTCCTTCTACAGCATACATCCTAAAAATAAAAGATCAGTTCAGATTAATTTACTATATTATTACATATTTTTCAGTTTTTTTTTATTCATTTGGAAAGTAAGAAGTAGTCTTATGTTTGAATATTGAATTAGAATACTGAAATGAAATGTTAGTTTTAGCAGTCAAGATAGGACAAAAAGCAAAGACAGAAGCAGTCAAATAGAAACTTCAGCAGTAAAATAACTTCAATAGTCCTTATTAGTCACTCTGATTCAGATGAATTTCCATCTCTCACTGATCACTATTCGTTTCCTCGAGGATCTCCTCAGCATGATCGGGGAAAAAAATCCGCTGTGCCACGCTCTCCTCCCGGAGCTGGAGGATCGGGTCGCGCCACCACACACGCCGAGCTGCTCCAGTGTTTACAACCCGCCCAATTCCCATTCCCCTCCCCGAACACATCCGAGCAGTCCCTCCGTGAAGTTTCCCACTCAGCACCCGTCTGTGCAGTTTGCTGAGGGACTGCTTAGCACGAATCACACGACCTGACGGGGCAGCAGCGGCGCGGTAGACGCAGCAGTGGTAGCAGCGAAGTCGTAATTTGTGGGGCTTCGCTCCTAACCGTTTACTTTACATATTATTTTGAAGCTCTGGTCGCCCAATGCGCCTTTGGTGTGAACACACAGTAAGGGTGAAATGAAATTGACAAGCGGCCGTTAGACATTTCACACCCCTATATAGAGAAAGAGCGAACTTGGGACTTACGTTTCCATGGTTGACAAAGCCGTGCTTCCTCGCCAGGCGATCCGCTTCAGCTCCGCCCCCGGCGATGTGGACGGCCCACGTGTTAGTGTAGACATCGGCGCTTCGGACCTGCCATGCCACCGTGAGAAGCAGGAGCGCCTGAAGGCCATACAGCGCCGCCCGGGCGTTCATGAGAAGAGAAGCACGTTGCTTCGCCGTCCTCTCGTCCGATGTCCGTGGCGTCCGTGGCTGCTTGCGTACAACTCACTGCAGCAAACCAGTACAGCAAACTGGAATGATAAAGGAACAGGATTGGGCATGCTATGAGGTGTGATAATAAAGATAAGATACGTTATTTCGCCAACCATACATACATGTTCAGTGAAATTCTTCCTCCACGTCTAACCCATCCCTGAGGAGCGGTGGGCAGCCACGGTGCAGCGCCCGGGGGCCAACTCCGATATCGATCAGAACTCGATAAAAACCCCTTTCACTCGAATATTTTGACCAAATGAGGAATGTCAGACATATATTTTAAGGGGAAAAGACGAAACGACGAAAACTTTGAGGACGGCATGTGGAGACATATACTCAGTACTCAGCATCCCATATTACATATTCTAGAATAGATTACTTTCTTACGGGCAAAGGGGATAACATAGAGTGAAGACCGGTAGGATTGGGGTGAGTCATATCTTGGATCACAACACATTTTACTTGAAAATTAATTTAGATAATAATAAAAAGAACACAGTTTGGCGACTAAATGCGGGTATATTAAATAATATTGAACTGGTTGAGCAGCTGAAAAAAGCAATAGAGAGATACCAAAAAGAAAATCATAATCATGTGGGATGCTTTCAAAGCAGTGTTTAGAGGGAGGTTGATCTCACATACAGCATATGTAAAGAAAATGAGGTTAAAAACATAGCAAGAACAAATTGAAAAATTAGGAGAACTTAAACAGCAACATAAACAATAAGAAAGAACATACTCGAACAAATGAAAGAGGTAAGAATTAAAATAGACAATGTATTATTGGAGGAGGTGGAAAAGAAGGCAAGATTCACGAAACAAACGTATTATTAGCTAGACGTATGCGGATTCAACAAGCACAGGGCAACATACACAAAATAAGAGACCCTGTAACCAGCAAAATGTTATTGTATTTTAAGGTTTCCCCTGGGGTGCCCAGCAAAAGCGACAAGCTTCGTGACTAGAGCCAGAGAGAGATAGAGAAACTCAAAGCCCCCCCCCAGTTTTTAGAACCATTGGATCTGCCTGCCACAATGCTGAGCAGAATAATATCTTTCAGATTTCAGACACGATTAGTCCGGCGAAATCAGGGAAAACGCCTGGAGCTGAGGGATTTGGGGCATCATTCCATAAAATGTTCAAAGGAGAACTAATCCCACTGCTAAAAAAGTCATTTCACTATACCCTAGAGTCAGGCAAACTTCCCCTATCATGGAATGAGGCCATTATCACAGTGGTCCCATATGAGGGTAAAAATAAAGAGGAGTGCTGTAATTACAGACCAATATCATTATTGAATTTAGATTATGAATTCTACAACTCGATTAGGAGCATACATGCAAGATCTAATTGATGAGGAGGAAGATAATATAAGACGAAGCCTGCATATTATTGACAATATAGAGAAGAACAAGGAAAGTGCAATTTTAGTTAGTATAGATGCTGAAAAAGCTTTCGATAGAGTACATTGGGGATTTTTATTTAATGTACTGAAAAAGTTTGGATTTAATGAACATTCTGTGAATTGTTCAAATCAGTGTAGCATGAACCAAAGACAAGGATTAAAATAAGCGGTAATTTATCAAATTCATTCAAACTACAAAGGGGAACTAGACAAGGCTGTTCTCTAAGTTCCTCTATGTTGGCATTATTTATTGAGCCACTGGCTCAAATGATCTGGGAAGACAAAGATATCATGGGAATAAAAGTAAATGGAGAAGAGCATAAAATAGCTATATTTGCTGATGATATTGTGACATATTTCAAAAATCCTAACAAAAGCTTCCCAAAACGTATGTCAACATTGGAAGAATATGGTGCATATTCAGGTTAGAAAATTAATATTAACAAAACACAGAGTTTGGCACTAAACTATTCTCCATCCTTGGAGTTTAGAAGAACATACAAACTGGATTGCAATACCAATTATATTAAATATTTGGGTATAAATGTTACAAAACAAATCAATACTGGTTTTGATTCAAATAACACGAAAATAAACCAAACAATTAAAAAGGACTTGGAAAGATGGTCTTTTACTATTTCGGATCTCAGCTCAAGGCTCGAAGCGGTGAAGATGAATGTTCTGCCGAGGCTTTTGTAGCTATTCCAATCATTGCCAGTGAGGATCCCAGAAAAACAATTTATAGAACGGGATAAATTGATATTGCGATTTATATGGGGAGGGAAGAAGGATGGAGGATTAGATATAAAACTCTGCAATTGCCTAGAAATAGAGAGGGGTTAACGTTGCCCAGTTTTAGGGATTATTTCTACGATGCTCAAATCAGGCCTCTGATATGTTGGTGTAATGATGAATACTATGCACAATGGAAAAGCATGGAAATAGGAATTGCCGACAAAGAGATACGCAATCTTATAACAGACAAAAGTTTAGTGAAGAAAATGATTAATCAATAAGACTTGATAACGAAAACTACGATTTAGAACACTGTATTTTGGAACACTGTAGTTGAACGATATAAACTGGAAAAGTAAAAGATCTTGAGTTGGTTTGCCTTTGATAAGAGATTTAAACCTGGGGTGAATGACAGAGGATTCAGACGATAGTCTAATAAAGGAATTACGACAATTTGTACGATATTTGAGGGTTTTAGAGCTTTAAGAAATAAATATGGTTTAGAGGCACATGAACAGTATAGATACCTACAGCTAAACAACTACTATGAGAAGGAAATAAAGAAGGCTTATGAAGGGGGAATCAATCGTACAATAATTTCAATTTTGTATGGATCCTTGTTGGCAATGGGAACATCCTCCACGCTTTATATTAAAGAAGCATGGCGAACCAATTTCTGGCAAACAATATGGCTGCTTATAAAAAAGATTATAGGACATGGGATCCCAAAAACATGCAAGACCTTCTATTTGGGATAAATGGGATCTGATATAGCACAGAAAAAAAGACAAATATCTTCTTAAGATACTCCTGACAGCCAGTATTTTACTAGATTTTACTACACTATGGTATAAACCAGAACCTCCAACTAAAAAAACAATGGATGTGCACTGTGGATGAAATATACATGATGGAGAGGTTGACCTACAAGCTGAGACTACAGGAGACAATATTCAAGAAGTAAAAATGGGAAAAATGGACAGACTTCAGTCATTGAAAATAATCTGACTGCTGGGGGGAATCTGGCAAAAACAATAAGGATACTTGGCTGTTACCTCTGGTCCACATTTACATTTGGTATTGAAACATGGACTGTTTCGAAACCAGGCCTTTGAACTCTGGTGCTACAGGAGAATGTTGAAAAACTCGTGGACACAAAACGTTTCAAATGTCCTGGAAAGAGTAAACACAAAGGTCCACTTAATTCGTATTATCCAAAACAAATGTTTGAAATTCTTTGGTCGCAACATGAGGAAGGAAAGTTTCCAGAGAATTCTACTTTGCGATTTTTTGGCCGTCACATTTGACATCGTACGTATTTTTGATTAATCGTGACATCAACAATAAAAATTCGTGCCATCTCTCTCACCGGCATGACACCATTAACGGAGTAACGTTAATGGTGTCATGCTGGAGAGTAACGGAGAGCTTGCGTGGCTTAGCCAATTGCGCTCTGTAACGTCATGGGGGGCCCACGTAATACAGCCAATCCTCTGCTGTAACGTCACCACCACGCTTTAATAGCGGTGTGTATGGAGAAGTATGGAGTCTCCCCGGGCGCTGTTTTAATAGCGCTGTATGGAGCAGTATGGAGTCTCCCCGATCGCTGTTTTAATAGCACTATATGGAGCAGTATGGAGTCACCCCGATCGCTGTTTTAATAGCACTATATGGAGCAGTATGGAGTCACCCCGATCGCTGTTTTAATAGCACTATATGGAGCAGTATGGAGTCACCCCGGGCGCTGTTTTAATAGCGCTGTATTGAGCAGTATAGAGTCTCCCCGGCCGCTGTTTTAATAGCACTATATGGAGCCGTATGGAGTCACCCCGATCGCTGTTTTAATAGCACTATATGGAGCAGTATGGAGTCACCCCGATCGCTGTTTTAATAGCGCTATATGGAGCAGTATGGAGTCACCCCGATCGCTGTTTTAATAGCGCTATATGGAGCAGTATGGAGTCACCCCGATCGCTGTTTTAATAGCACTATATGGAGCAGTATGGAGTCACCCC
>OMKY01090521.1:0-14100 GCA_900302395.1 Bregmaceros cantori | reverse complement strand
CGGTGCTGTGTGCCTACTAATGGTGCTTGTCAATGATTCTGATAATGGACTGTCCTCTGGCTCTGAATGCTATGATGTGCTATCCTGTTCTGAATCGACTGAGATGAGTAATCCTGTGGATGCTGGGCAGACGCGCCGGAAGGAATATAAGGTATTGCAGAGACATTGTGATGTTGTGCATCTGTTGCCGCTTGTGGGCTTCATGCACTATTATTGAACCGTTAAACACCAGAAGCAGGAGAATAATAACACCATATGAAACGATAGCAGAGCTGTATCCATTTATATTACAGAAAAAAATACAAGCACCGTTGACCAGAGAAAATTGATCTAAAGGAAAAAGGTAGTAGAAGAAATGAATGATTCCATTTGAGAACAGCTCATTGATAGGTTGATCAAGAAGTTCAGAGCACCTTGGACAATTAACTCATTCAGTGCCAAAGACGTGTTACCACGTTTTTCTGACAATACCGAGTGAGTGAGTGTACCGCTGAGTTTTATTGCAAAAAAACAAAAACAAAGATTGGGTGAAATACCTCCATCTGACCACCAGAGGGGCCATAAGCCACGTGTGGGGCCATATAAAGGGAGTGAATGGCAGTGGCGTATCCTGCCACCTACCGGCCACTGTCGGCATTTCACCCACATTTGCTCGAGTTTTTGTGAGAAATCAGCAGCTTTTAGTGATACCCACCCCGTTCTGGAGGCTATAACTAAAGAATGGAAACAGGCAGAAGCAAGTGGGGTTTTTTTTTGATGATAAAGGAGAGTCTGATGCCATGTGTTTTCTTGACAAGGACACAGAGCTTAATTTGCAATGGGTCTTGAAAAAACATGTTGCCAAAATTGAAAAGGGCTGGCAGTGGATGAGTTAATGTCATCCATGCATCATCTATTGTCTGATCAAAATAAAATGTTGCAGTGAAAGGAATATATGAACGGCGATCAACACTTGACTAAACAGGTCTTTCATGCCGCAGAAACAGATTCATGACTTAACGCCATAGGACTCTTGCCTACGCAGGTCCCAAGTCTCAGCAACTCCTTCTATCCTGTCATAATTGTCTGATATTCTGTCATCATATTATAGCAGATAAATCCACCACAATAGAGCATCCACAGGAGAGCCCACCACTGTTTCACCATTCAGTCAATTCATACTTCTTCGTCTTTTGCCGGTTGTTTGTGCCGGTTGTTTGTTTTTCACGTTTTGTTTTTTTCTTTTTTTACTTTTTTTTCACACCATTTTTTATTCTTTTATTGAGCGAGAGTGTGCGATAGCATTATGTCGAAAACTAGCCAGACCTCTCTTTTATCCAGACATCTTCTTCTTCTTGCTTTATGGCGATCGACACTTGTCAGAGCAGGTCATTCACGCCGGCTGCTGAGCAGCACAACTCCTTATATTCCATCATAATAGTCCTCTTCTTTTGTGTCATCCATCTTTGAATCTACTCTGTCACAGCAGCACACAGCTGTCCTCTTCCTCCGCACCGCTCTTCCTCACTTCTCTCCTTTCTTGTCATTCGTTACTCCTCCTGAATTCTTTCATCGCCTCAGTCAAACTTAATTAAACTATTAATTCTGTCTCTCTCCTCGTCCTCATCGTCTCCCACCTCCTCCTCACCGTCTCCCATGGAGCTCCCCTGGAGCATGATGCTTCATCCCCCTTCTCCTCCTCGTCATCTTCCTCGCTTTCCTCCTCTGATTCATCATCATTCTCCTCGTCTTCTTCCTCATCCTCCCTTCGTGAACACAGACTTTCGGACTAGCTGGTGCGTCATATAGAGAGATGCTCCTCATTGGCCCACTTAGTCAAGTGTCGATCGCCGTTAAACGACAAGAAGAAGAAGAATGCCATCAGTCATTGTGATCCAACATAGAGCACCTTTGTGAAAATATGAGGACAGATTTCACGTCCAGTCGAGTCTCTGTCGTCGCGAGAGCGGGGGGGTGGGGAAACAATGGCATCTGGCTGCCAATGAGGTACACAAAAGCACAGTCGGAAAGCACAACTTTTGGTAAATCCACCAGCACAAATGGCCAACATCCCAGCCGCAAAGGTCTGCAGGTTCTACCAGAAAGGAAACATTTGCGCATTTGGCAACCGTTGTTGGTTTGCGCATTCAGAGCCTCTCTCGACACACCCGGCCGAGGGATCGTCCTCTCTGGAAAGAGCGACAGCGTCGAGTGGTGACATTGAATTGGAGTCGGGCCAGTCGTCTCGAAGCGCCGAGCGACCAGAGTCGTGGCCCTCTGACAGGCCCCTTTGTCCGTTTGCAGTGCTGGGCCAATGTCGCTACGACACCCACTGCGACTTCCTGCACGGAGAAGTGTGCGATATGTGCGGGCTGCGCGCTCTGCACCCTACCGACGCGGCCCAGCGCGCGGATCACACCAGGGTGTGCGTCGAGGCGCACGAGCAGGACATGGAACTGTCGTTTGCCTTGCAGCGCAGCAAAGACAAAACGTGTGGCATCTGCATGGAACAGGTGCTGATGAAGATACAGCCCAACCAGAGACGCTTCGGCATCCTGTCTAACTGCAGTCACTGCTACTGCCTGGCCTGCATCTGCCGCTGGCGCAACGGCAAGCAGTTCGAGAGCAAAGTCAGCAAGTCCTGCCCCGAGTGCCGCATCACGTCCGACCTGGTCGTCCCCAGCGACTGCTGGGTGGAGGAGAAGGACGACAAACAGAAGCTGATCCAGAAGTACAAAGAGACGATGGCGAACAAACCGTGCCGATATTTCAGCGAGGGCCGCGGACACTGCCACTTCGGTTCCAGCTGTTATTACAAACACGCCTTGCCGGACGGCAGCGTTCCTGGGGGAAGCCGGCAGCGTGGCAGGCATTCCAGCTTCGGCTGCAGCCGCCGGTTTTAGTGACATCTTTCTGAGCTGCCCATTCCTTCTAAAGCCCTTAACCAGAGGTCCAGTGGCCCTCCAGGGCTGTATAGAAGAATCACTTAAGAAAAAAAATGTGTAATTTTAAAAAAGTGATTAGAAAACAAGCGAATCAAATTTATTTAAAAGCATTTGTTCAAGAACTAGCGAAAACCAGGGGTGCGCGTCGGCCGAGCGGATAGTGCCGTGGGTTCGCACAACCCCTCCGGATTCTCTGCAATGTCCCCCCTCCCCGACTCTTCATCCCGGCTTCCGATTGAATCCTGTCGCTCTAAAAAACAAAACAAAACACAATAATAATAATAAAAAAAAATAAAAAACGCACTTGCGCCCCCCCCAAAAAATAGAACTAGCGAAAACCAAAATAAACATTCACTTAGATTTATATCCTTAACTTGTCCCTGTGCACTTTCAACACGCAGTTCTGCACATGCGCAAGTCTGATTTGGATTTATATGAAAACCACCTGAGCACATCTGGAGGACTCCCCTAGGCCCCCTGTCATTCTGAGTGCGGCTTCTCAAGGCAAACAGTGTTTGAAATATAAATAAAAAGAAATGGCGAAAAGTTCTCCTCTCAACTGTATGAAGGGATTAAGAATGACAGTACACCATAAATATTGGAGGTATAGCTTCTCTTTTTATTTTTTAACGTGAGTCAACACCACTTGTTCCTCTTGTCAGCCTTTGGGCTCCCCCACGATGATTCCAGCAAAATGGAACAAAAATCAGCTCACTGCAGTAGTTCTAACAATTGTATTTTTTTTTTTTGAAAAAGTGTACAAACCCGATGAATACATACACACAACATCCCCCAACAGACATGATAATGGAAAAAAAAAGATTAAAAAGTAAAACCCTTGTATCCAGCTCAAAGTCGTGCTTAATGCAAGTACTGATTCAGTACACAAAAACAATACATATGCACGTGGACAGCGCACATGCATACACACTTGTGAGCACAAACCTGGCAGCGCATACATGGACCTTTTGCAGTGATTTCATACTCCTTGTTTAGCAGTAACCCAACTCTCTGCTGTCAGGTAGAAGCCAATAAAAGTTCCAGTATCGAGACCAATGGTGCTCCCTCGGTTTAAAACCCACTGTGGCTGTGTCCAAAATCGCTCCCTATTCCCTAGACACCATTTTGTAGGGGTATCCGAAATTCCGAATACTCCAAGTACCTTATGTGGTGCACTCAAAGTATCCAACAAGGCACCGTGAAAAGTAGTCAGCATCGATGTACCCTAGACAAGCAACATAACCCATAATGCATTGCGAGACACATTAAGAATTACCTAAACTAACACAAACATGCCGTGGCGGGAGTCAATAGCAACCGACTATGGCAAATAGTTATAATAAGTATACTGACTTTTTCTGATGATTGTTGAATTTTAATAATGTGCCGACTTTAGTGTCTGAAATATCGGCCGTTGCCGTTAAGTGCACTATAAGTGAGTGCAATATATAAGGAGTAGGGGATTGGGAGCAATTTCGGATATGGCCTGTGTGTCGGTGAAAGAGATAAAAAAAATATATAAAAAGGAGCCTTTTGTGTTGCCCTGAAAATAAAGTAAACGGTATCCATTATATTGGTTACGTGCATGGCCGAGATGGAATGGAAAGCTTGACCGAGATAGCGGTGAGGGGGGAAAAAAGGAGTATGTTGCAGAAATAGCACAAGTCAAAGTCGTTCCACTTCTGTTGTGTTACACACGTGACGAGGGAAGTCTACGTCTTTGGGCACTATCTGTCTTTTTTCTGTGTTGAGAGGAATACCTCTAATTCCATTTACGTAGATCCGTAACAACGGTGATTCTATATGATAGAATATATTGTGCCATTTGCCAATATTCAGAATATGAAAAAAAAAAGAAACAACGTAAGCGCTGCCTGTCACACAATGCAATATCAAAGAATGGAATATTAGTTTCAACTGCCTCTGTGGCATATGGGAGAGCTTTGTCGTGATACTAGTTAGTACTCAGACCATTCCGTGAACAGTAATGACAAGTAGAGTTCTTTATAGCCATAAAGAATTAGAAATGTCCCTCGATTTAGGAACAAAAACAACTGGCAAGCCCTTAAGACTACATGGTTTGTCAAGTAAGCAGTTTTTTTTCCTTGTGTCGATTTTGCTGATACAGACAAGCACGCACGCACACGCACACACACACACACGAGTTGGATGTTCCAGGCGAGAAGAGCGAAATCGGTGCAATTTGCATCAAACCTTACAATCGCTCTGTGTCAACACTTGGAATGGTTTGGTTCAAATGTACGGGATTTACTTGAATCCTGATCCAGTACAGATGGATCCTTTATACAAGCTTTTTGTTTAGGTAGGGACCCGACTGGTGCCGCACCAATACTAAGTATCAGTATCGGCATGTAATGGGTGAATTAGGTGTCGTATTGGTATCGGCCAATGTGCATTCTTAAAATATCAAGAAAGCAGAAACACCAACAACCAGCTGGCTTAAACTCCGTCAAAACAGCAGTCGGCTGTGAAACGGAAAAAAATACATTCCCTTGTTAGAGGCGATTTGGTGAAAAGTAGAGGTGACTACCGTTAGCGTTCTGTGTCGTGATACTCGTGAAACTCCCATTGTTAGTCATGTTTGTTCACGCACAACCCATCATTCTGTACATGTCACTTTGATAAAAACCAAATGGGCAAAGGCCATCACGGCTAACTCTAGAGGAAATAGTGGAAAGGGAGTTGTCGTCCCCACCCCCATATCCACTATAATTTGGACACGGTCGGTGCGTCAGATAAAAATCCCCAATGGGCCATAAACGTCCCGTAGGCCGTAGTTTACCCATGTCAGATCTGATAAAAGCTGAGCGGAGATAAGGTTCCGCCCCGTTATGCTGTTGGTTTAATAAAATGGTAATTTCGGATGATGTCACATTAGGTTAAGGTTGAGCTGTGGAATAGAAATAGGTGTGGATGAAAGAGTCCTAATTTAAGGGTCTGCTTCTTTACAAAAAAAAAAGGTCCGAAAATACTGAAACATTTAGTTGTTTTTTTTCTCGTTATAAACAGCTAGCCACACACATTTGTAACAAACGCATACACCCACCAACAGACACAGACACAAAAGCCACTCCCAAGACACGTTCCAACTCACAAGCATGCAAAAAACGAACACGAGTGCACACACAACACAGCCAAACAAACAAAAAAAAAAACATGCATCCCATACAAACGCACACGCTGCAGCGTCGACACCAGTTTGAACATTTTGACCAACGCCAGGCCCACCATGCCGACGTCACAAAAACAAAACATGCACGAGGACAGCGTCCCAGTCCTTGAAGCTGATGGAAAGGTTTTTAGCTCACTGTTCAAAGTGCGATCTTCAGGCTGACTGGCCGCTGCAAAATGAACGTCAGCTCCAGTGTTTTAATACCCAGCATATTTTCAACGTTTCCTTGCCGGCTGAGGGTTACAGTCCATAGAAGGGTCATTGTAGCCTGGTAAACCAAAACAAATGAATCGTCCACGCATCACACGCGGCTACAATTATCATTTGGTCTAGATTAAACATTTCCGAAAAATGCCGTGTCAATAAAATTAAGTTATCAAATCACAGCGCGTGGCAGCCCGAACAAAGCCCTCCTTAACGGGCACCGATCAACCTGATCTGAAAGACCATCGTCTGCCTGGTTGGTCCAGACCCATTGAACCGTCCTGTCGCGAGCGATGCATGGACAATTCGTTGGTTCTGGCTTGCCAGGCTAGCACCATTTCTGGTGGCTATCGTTAACCCTTTTGAGGTGTTTCCACCCAACCTCGTTGACGCTTTTAGCGGTGTCAGAGAAGACAGCAGAAGAATTGTCGTCCAGCGTCAATGGACGCGAACGTCGGCATCAAAGCCCATGCCAATTGTCGCAGACTTTGTACATGCATCGGACTCAGAAACAAGCAATGCGTTAAACGCGGGGCATGGGAAATTCCAAGTCGAGCGTCAAAAACGCTAGAGAGAGACACTGATGTTTAGAGGGACACAATATTTTGGTACAAAATATAATTTTACATAACAGTGTATTGTATCTTTAAAGAGCATCTTTCTCTAGGAATTTGTTTTTTTTTAGTAATGTCTTTTGGTGTTGTTTGCAATAAGCATGTTTTTTTGTAAGACGTATGTAGAATCCTCTTGTCGCTACTGGCCTTTGTAGACCAACCAAGACTGCTTTTTCTGTATTGCAATTAGTTCATTCAAAAGCGTGTCAGACTGCAAGAACATTAGTATCAACATACTTAAAACTTTCTTGCAGTTCCCAGGGAGCCATTTTTGCTTAATCGCAGTTCCGAGTAAATTCTTGGAAATGTGCGTAATTGTGTTCAACCACCTGCCCGCTGCAATTCCCCATATGGTATTTTTAAAAACAAAAAGAAAGTTGGTTTGTGGTAGTGTGGTCCCAACAATCGCTTAATTTGAGGGGGAGCAAAGGAGTGCCCTCCGGGACCTCTGGCGAGTGCTCCGGCAGCTCTAACTACTACTCTAACTAGCGAGTATACTAGCTAGTACTAGTATGTTGTATGTATGTATGTAGTATACTAGCTCCTCTATACTACCTCCCACCTTTAGCACTGGCTAACACTGCTTGCTTGAAGTTCAAATAAGGTACAAGTCAGCATCAATCAAATGTTTTTTTAAGCATGGCAATTGACATTCTGTCTATAGACGTGAGAATATGTCATGTTTGAGACCAAAAGACCCCCCCCACTGGTCAGTGAGTTTAAAATACACACCAAACAGTTCAGTATGGAACCCGTCTCCCATTACGGAACAACTCTGCATTTTCCAGAATGGTTGGAATCAATATTAGCATTAGCAGAGAGTAATTTAACTTTAGGTCAGCTGCCACTTTCAACAGGTTTTATCAGCTTTGCTCATACAGCCCAAAATTGTTTGACAAGAAGGATCTTAGGATTTTTCTTTAAAAAAAAAAATCAACTAGTCCCTTACCATTACATTTCAAAGTAACAAAGGGGGGACTCGAAAGAGAGATGAGAAAAAAAAGAGGGAAACTCTGTGGGGAACAGCTAATCCGCTGAATGTACTTGTATTCCCGGCTTTTGCGCTTTCCCTCTGCATAAAAAGTTAGTTTATGTTTACAATTCCTTGCAAGCAATTTGCATCTTTTTCTCTCTTTTCACAAGACATTTTTAAGATTATTTGGCAGCGATGAAATTTCAGCGATTTGGTTATCAAACGATTGCGGACGAATTCTTTATTAATACTAATGAATGTGTTTAATGTGTATTTCCTCCTCACTTGCATATTTAGTTGCACTTAAAAATTGGAAGATTTGTAATTAGCAACAGCAGAATTATGTTTTGTTATATATCTCATGTTGGCAAAACTGCAAGCGAGAACATATTCAGCTGAGTTTTTCCCAGAAGAATAGCTAAGAAAAATACTGTGCTGCAGTTTTTATGGTGGATTACAGATAATACAATAGATTAAGCAGTGGCGAGCGCAACATTGAACTCTGGCTGTGGATCACTTTAAAAACAAAAACAAAAGAAAAAAAAAAACAGCTGCCCGCAGCTCTCCGCTCAGCTTGCCTGGTGAGAAATGTCACACAGGTACGCTGGCTGGCCAGCGTACCAACAGAAGACACGATTGAAGGCTCTCCGCAATAGGCGTCACAGGCATTCGTCACTATTCCCACCGCCTGCTATTCCGGAAAATTAGTTGATCTGCCTTGCAAGTCACAAACGGAACATGCTACAAATCAAATCTCTGCGGTGGGACTGTTATGGGAATGTGACTTGTAGAGTCACGCCTCCATTGTCCTGATTGGCTAAAAGGTGTGACATCATCGGATGTCTCCTCCAACGCTATAAATCAGTGATGCCTCATATGTGGCGTTCGGCCATGTTTCCTGCTTAGGTCATAGCTTAGCTTAGCTAGCCGATACCCAGCTAATGTCCACGTAGAGGAAATGACCAGTCTTGACACGGGAATATGTCTAGAAGGTTAATTTATTAAGCTAAACTGGACATTAAGTGGGTATCGGCTAGCTAAGCTAAGCTATGAGCTAAGCAGGAAACATGACCGAACGGCACACATGAGAAAGCATCACTGATTTATGGCCGATGGGACATCTGATGATGTCACACCTTTTAGCCAATCAGGACAATAGCCAATAGCAATAGCAAGTCACCACTACTCATGATCTGTTAAAATCACTTCTCACCCAAGAATTGTGGAAAGTGCGCAAGTCACTCACCAAGCTAGAACGAGTACACGAGCCCATTGGACGACGCTTCCAATGTTGATAGTTGCACGGTCATGGCGGAATAAGCAGTGAGGTGGGAAAGTAAGGAAATGTGTGTTCACACACGCTGTGTCTGATTAGCCTGGCAAGCCAGAACAGATGAATCGTCCACGCGTCGCACGCGATCCTTTGGTCTGGATTAAGCAGGCATTAAAAAAAAGGGTCAATCAAATGAAGCCATCAAATCACAGCGCAGTAGGCTTGACAAGTGGCATGGAGGCTCGTGGCTGGATTCGAACGAGGCCTGCTTTAACAGGGCGCTGATTGGACTATCTAATTTGTCTGCCTGGTTGGTCCAGATCCACCGGACCGTCTAGTTGCATGCGATGCATGGACGATTCTGGTCGGTTCTGGCTTGCCAGGCTGGTATCTCATATGGTGCATTTGTGTGACGGAAATAAGTACACTATGGACTGAACCGCTACTTCTTCAGTGCACACTGGCAACGTTTAGTGCAGTCTCATCTTAAATTGAATGTCCAATTTGCACTTATCGGAAATTATGTGACGATTGGGCGTGTTTTGCAAGTCATTGCAGCATTTCTATTTGATTTATCTGCACATTTGGTCTGGATTAAGCAGGTTCGGAAAAAAAGATGTGTCAATCAAATGAAGTTTTGAAATCATAGCGCAGTAGGTATGACAAGTGGCACGGAGGCCCGCGTCTCGATTCGAACAAAGCCCGCCTCAACGGAGAGGCGATTGGATCGCCCGAACGTGGACTCCAGGCACATGTGAGCGATGCTAGGAAAGACCAGCGGCCTGTTCCAAATCGCACACTTTGAATAGTGTACCGTGCTGTTCTGTGTCAGAAGTAAGCCACAAAAAAACACGGCTTGAACTTTCAACGGTCCGAATGTGAAATGTAGTAAGATGGACAATTCTCCATAATAAAGAAATGACACATGATTGATGTAGTCTGCACTGTGTGCAGTGTTCATACTAGTGTACTGAAGTGGAGTGTACTTCGGAAGGACGCAACTGCAGGTGTTTTCCAAAACAGACTGCACACTAGATATCCATCAGCCTGTTCAGTCGACTTCAGTTGAATGCGTGGGGGAATTTTAGAAAACAATCTATATAAAAAGGCAAGATTTTACTCCAGAGGCCAGGACTTTTAGTACAATAATGCCATTTAAAATTCTTAAAAAGAATGGGAACTTCTTTTTTTTCAACATTTGGGCCTCATTTCTGGGAAGTACTACTCTACTAGTACCTAAATTCCGGGAAGACCCATGGCCACGGAATTAATCATTTTCCACCAAAAAACAGATTTTGGTTTGCGCAACTAATTCAGTCACTATCCCACAACTGATCCACACATTCCCAGACTATTTCATGGTCTGCTTTTTTCCTTCGAAAATTGTTTTAAAAATGACTTTCATGGGTCGTCTCTGGCTTAGAGACACTAAGTCATAGTGAACACAATCCAACTACCTCGGCTACGCAGGACCTAAAGCACAAATACCAACAACCTGAAGAACGTGAACGGCAAGCAGATTTTCTCACCACGTCGAGGCCTACTCTATAGCGCTCTCCTTCCATAAGCTGAATGCTGGATTCCAAGATGCTGCTCACTCCCGTTGCTCAGGGACATTGATGGTAGGTTATTTGGCACACGCCGCAATGAAGTATGGGGGTGAATTCTATGAAACATTAGGCAGGCTTCCGCCCACTGCAACAAGCCCGAGCTGGACAGGTGATGGGGAAGACACAGGTTTCCACACAGGTCGAACGCTGATGGGGTGCGCGGCGTTTTTAAGTCATGAGGGTAAGCAGGCTGTTGTGTGACACACACTGGGGCTGTGACATTCACAGATAACACCAAAACGTTTCTTTTTGAAATCTTGACACTTTGCCCAACGATCGTTGGTCTCCATCGCGGCTGCAGGCTTTTGAATGTGTATTTTGAAGACATGCCAGTGTAGCTCCAGACGTATGTTTGAAAATATAACCAGGGTAACTCCGTGCACCACACTCAAGATCCAGAACCCGGCCCAAAAAAGTGGAAACACGCTTATTGGCATAAGGCAGCGCTTCTAAGGGACGGGCGATGAGGAAGGGTGGGGGGCAACACTGACGCGGCAAACCTTCCGATGGGAGCCAATGAGAAGCGGGCGCCGCTTCCCGCAGTTTTGATCCAATCCCACCCCACCCCCCACTCCCCCGAGGGGTTGTCCCACAGCCATGGTGCGCAGACCAGTTGCACCGGATGCATTTTAGCCATCTCTTGCCATTTGTTCTTTTCGGTGCTCCTTGTAGTTTGTCTATGAGAGGAGCACCTCTGTACAGTTAACAATCCATGGTACTCCATGCACTTCACTGGCGACAGATGGGCGCTGTATGGTGAAACACAGATGAAGAGGCGTGGCCGTAGAGGGAACTTACATGCGCGTGTAAGTTTGAGAAAGTTTACTCATATTCCAGGAAGTGTTTGTGGTAGAACAGCAGATACCTGCAAATGACAACAAGAATGTAGCTTAGAAGCAGCATCCTGTGTGTTGACCATATTTTTCACAGCAGACACTAATAGACGAGTTTGGGGGGTACTTCCGGTGTCTGAACGACACTTCCGGTGTCAATTACTTGCCGTGTATTCGGCTTTTTTTTTTAAAAACATGTCTATTCGGTGGGAACACACACCTACAGGGTTATTTAAAACAGATGGTGGTAACTTTCGGTGTGCTATTCCACACCAAAATGCTCTCGTGCGGATCTGTGACCCACAAATGCATGATTTAATAATCAGTGCAACTCCTTCCATTTTCTCATTCCTTTTAGAAATAATAGAAGCAGCCAGCCTTTTGGTCCAGAAGAACATGTGACCACTCGGTGAGTAACTTTAAGTCGGATTTTGACTGTATTTCATCAATATTTATACAAAGTTATGATCGGAGCGAGGGGTGTGAAGTGTAACTGGCCACAGAGCGACATCTAGTGGTCGGATTTTGAACTGGCGTGCGTTTTTGTGTGCTCGGACCTCGGTCCAGTACCAGAGTTGACATAGGCAACAATAAGGCACCGGAAGTGACCTTAAGTACGGCGGGACAAAATGACTCCCACCAGTGTTTCACACGTAAACCCATTATTAGAAATTATGGTAGGCATCGAAACACTAGTTCAAATTAAGTTAATTGTTTTTTTGCAACAAGAATCAGTGCGGTTTGTTCACCAAAAGGTCATTTGAACTAATCATTCACAAACGACACACTGCTAATAGTAGCCTGATAAGCCAGAACAAATGAATTGTCCACGCATCGCACGCGACTGGAAAAATTATTTGGTCGGGATTAAGTGTTCGAACAAGGCCCGCCTTAACAGGCGCTCATTGGACCACCAGAATTTGGCCGACTATCTAATTTGTCTGTCTGGTTGGTCCAGACCCACCGAACGGGCTAGTTGTGTGCTGCGCATGGATGAGTCATTGGTTCTGGCTTGCCAGGCTAAACTGCGAGTGTGTTGACAGGCAGTTTCCCCACTTCCTGTAGATCACACGAGAAATTGGTGCCACACATAGTACCAGTCAATACGATATTTTTCTACAATAAACTTTTTCTAAATATATTTATTTCCCCCGTTGTGTTATATTTATTTCCCCCCCTTGTGTTCTTGTCTTTTCAATGGGCCCTGTGTCTGCTCAATAAAAGTTGATTGATTGATCCATTGATTACACAAGTTCTATTTTGCACAAGTGTATTCTACTTTTACTCAAGTAAGAAATCTGGGTACGTTTGCCATCTCTGATACTATTACTAAGTGCCGGCTGCTCACCCCTCGCTATCCAGCACGTCGGTGATGGTCGCCTTGGTGATGACCGCGTCATCACACTTGAACCACTGGTCCTTGTGCTGTCGGATGAACGTGGTGTAGTGGCCGCTCTCCAGCGTCCCCTGGTGGTTCACCACGGCAAACAGGCTGTAGCTGCAAACACAAAATAAAACCCCCAAAATATTGGAAATATTGGAATTGTGATGTCACAGGAGCGTTGTACATGGTGCTTCTCAGGAGTGTTGTGCGAGTGTTCTATTTCACGGCATTATGACGCTGCCACCTTGTGGTAGCTACAATCGCAGAGGGCTACAGGTTACGGTATTCTTTTGTGACTGTAGGGCTGTGAAAGCAGCTTGCTCTGTAATTTTTGTAAAACCGGCATGAATGACTTGCTTAAAGCCCCCTGCATACTTCACGGTGGGGTGGGGAGCAGACTGCCGTGGTGTAGTTTTTTGCGCTAAAAAAAACTACACCACGTCATCAATGTGCCTCGGTACTTGTCGGTGGGACGCTCCCCACCTCTCATCCTGACCATAGCCCTTGTTTCTACTAACCGACTTCACCTCGCAGCTGTGATTGGT
The DNA here is from genome assembly GCA_900302395.1 of Bregmaceros cantori. NCBI lineage: Eukaryota > Metazoa > Chordata > Actinopteri > Gadiformes > Bregmacerotidae > Bregmaceros > Bregmaceros cantori. Next base: position 547 of record OMKY01090521.1, on the reverse strand, counting down.
CAAGACGGAGAGTGGGCGGTCCCCGTTTTGCAAGCAGGCCCGCGAATCTCTGACCACTTTCTACCCAAACCGCTGCGACAGCGGTCACGTGATCACATTTACGGCGGGCTGGTCCCCACCCCACCCTGAAAGTATGCAGGAGCCTTTAGGCAACTGACTGTCCTACATTAGGCAGCTGCAAAAAAGGGACCACATTAGGGCAATCCACCCTAAGCCTTTAAATAGATCTTAGGGACAATCTTGATGCCTCCGCCAACATCAACATCATGCTTGATGCCTATTGAGACCAGCCAATTGTCCAATAGCATACGCCAAAAGGCATTATTTTGTATGTCACTGCAACCGTTAGAGATATTCATTTCATGTGGATGTTGTGGTTCACTCTGTGGTGAGCACCACACAAGGGTGTGAGTCGAGCACAGAAAACACATCCACACCTGCAGCCAATCTCCAATCAACACCTGCCTCTCTCACTGGTTCCCTGAGGAATAAAAGCCTCCGGTCAATGCTGTGCCGATTTCCTCGTTTCCAGGTTGGTACTTGGGTA